>DWMR01000138.1:0-15810 GCA_018245355.1 Dalla costala
ATCTTCATAAAGAATTTACACACTTGTCACTATAATGTAGGGGCCTGTATGTAGTAGACTTGTAGAAAGGTTTAACATTGTTGTTTGTATCTAGTACTTACCCGATGCAGAAGCGAAGTAGATAGCAGTGCAAGGCCAGGCAGTGCAGACGCGGCGCTTTAATGTAATTCCAGCGTGAAAGCAATTTGTAAGATCGTATCGTCAATTAGTCTTCGCTAATAATGTTGTTAACGCGCATGGCTCTAAATTTCTCATTAAAATTTTGAGTTAACTAGAAGAATAGACTAATAAATGGGTACTAAATATGTTTTATACGACTTTCAAGGTCATAGATGTTGAATCGTAGACTTCTGTCCCTTTCAAGGTAGGTACTTTCCCCTACTACAGCACGCCAAGCCAACGCTGCAACGGTCAAATTCTGCTTGTCAGGCTGTACTTGCTTGTAAAGCTTGAAAATATAATTTCATCCTGATCTTGATATAAAACTGATACTTATTTATGGCATGTACTTTTAATCCTAACTTCTTTTTTCTTTCAAATCCTTTTGCTTTCAAGTGAATATGAGGCGAGCTAACTCCTTTGAGAATCCGGCATCCGTCGTAATGCAATCGCATTAACGGCGGCACAGACGGCACACACGAGGCGCGCTCTGTAGAACGCTCTTGCTCTCAACCTAAGCGTGTGGGCATCCAATTTGCTCCAACCCCGTTTCACTATTCCCTCTTTGCTTGTATTAAATTGTTTCAGTTTGCATTCAACGGATACTCATGCTAAAGTAATTTCACGGGTAGATAGTTTAAGATATTTTCATATAGTATCATGCAAGTCGTAGCTTTTATTAGGAATTGAATTCGTTAAATAATAAAAATTTAAATGAAGGCAAAATATTATAATAATTAATATTTTTCTGTATACGGTGGTTTTTAGACCGTAGATGGTACAATACTTCATCCGCCCGAAGAGAATTTGTTAAATGTTTCTAACCTAAATACATAATTTTCTTTGCGCATTAAGTTGAAGAAGACAATGGATATATGTATGATAAATCTTATTAAGAATAAACTATCAAATCATTGAAGACATTTGGAGAAATACCTACTGACGGGGACATCAAAAGCTGTTGTTGCCATTTGTTGCGAATGTTTTGTTCCGCATTACTGGGTGTTGTGTCGGGAAGCAACAGTGAACTTAAAAGGTATGTCTGTATGTTGTATTAGCGTCGAGGTTACGGCTTCATTTCGTTGCGAGATTAAGAAGTGAAGTAATGCGTGCCGCAAACGCGTGTTTCCATAAGTACCCCGCTTCCGTTGCAGTAGCCCGTGACCTCGATAAACTTACGTACAGAATTTTTTATGTATTACAATATATTTTATTATACCTACATCGTTTTTTGTATGATGTTTGTTTGTTGCTTGGTTCACTTGCTTGGTTTTGGTCATATTTTCGTCGCGTAATTTGATTTGACTTATTAAGAAGACAGGAATTTCTTGGCTAAAATATCATTCCATATTTAGTAAAAAGAAATGCTTTTAGAATCGATGCTTTTGAATCGTTGGGTAATTAGTGATTATGCAACAGCTCACCTATAAAAAGGTTTTTGTTATTATTGTACCTCGTATTGTGGTCAGTTTATATGAGCAATGGTAATTGTTAATTTTTTGAAACTTTTAACATTTTATTTGAGTATTTTAAAGAAAAAGGTTTGTGTTTTATTTTTAAACCGATTCATTTTAGTTTTAAATTCTGCTGACGGAACTTTACGTTGTGTAGGTACACATATTACCATGATGTTACAATATTGCGAACCAATGCCAAATTGCAGACTGCCGAATCAACGATCAATATAGTTATATCATTTTCGTTATTTTTTTTGACAATTTCCTAACTATTATTACAGGTCTAACTCATGCAGGTTTCCTCACGATGTTTTCCTTCACCGTTACAGCAGGTGACATTTAATGGCTTAAAACGCTCATAACTTAGAAAAGTCATTGGTGCGTGCTGCTGGGATTTGAAACCGGAACTCTCGAGTGAAACGCCGAGTTTCAACCACTGGGCTAGCACTGCTTTTTATCATGTTCTCGCTATCGATGCATCCTTGTACCGATTGTGAGTGAGATGTAATTTTAAACGAAAATTGGAAAATGTGATGGATGATAATGCCGAATTACTAATGAATAAATTGGGGTACAAGAATTCACTTATACAAAGCAAATGAGCACTAAGATGGGATTTTTTTTAAATGTATCCCCTAAAGGGGTTAAACAGGAGCTGAAAATTTGTATGGGAAGCGCGTAATTTTTAAAGTTGAAAATGTGAAAGTTGGTATTTTGTGGTGGTTTTGGTTGGGCTTTTGTTTATAAGCTAAAGTTAGTTATTTCAGCTTTTTTGGAAATTAATCTCCCTAAGGGGACTAAAAAGGGGATGATAGTTTGTATGAAGTGCGTCATTTTAGATGTTAAATATGTAGAAATTGGAGTGTAGGCGTCTGTTTATAAATAAGGGCCAGTTGTATAAGCGTTTTAAGAAAGTCATCCCATGAGGGAATAGAAAAGGGAATGATAGTTTATTTGGAAGTTCGTCATTATTGAAGTTACAAATTAGGAAAATGGTTTTAAGCTTCTGTTTATAAATAAAGGTCAGCCGTATCAGCGTTTACGACCGTCATCCCCTAAAATAGGGGAAGACAGTTTGTATGGAAATGCTTCTTTTATAAAGTAAGTATTGTAAAGTTATAAATTGTTGTTTAGGCCTTTGTAGTTATGAGGAATTTCCCTAAATTACAATCTGTGAACAAGCTGATCACTGATGCATTGCTATTGCCGAGGACTGAATTGGTCGCCTCTTGTATAAGTGTAACCGGCATTCACACCATTCCGAGCGGAACACATTGTGGAAGACCAATTATTCCACGGCAAAAAGGGTGTATATTTGTACCGGTGGTATAGCACCGGGTGAACCTAATACAGATTCTACGTTGTTATTTTTTTTTTTACTACTCGTCAAGATCCAAGGTTGTTTTTACCGCGCTAATACCGTGTATTGTACTACCGTTATAAAGGACCCGAACGACGCTTGTTAAAGTTAAAGTCAGTAAAATTGAAAAACTCACCTAATTTATTTAATTAACTCCAAAAACAGCCTTCTTATATAAGTTACAGCCAAATATTTTTTACGAATAACTTACATTGACTTTCAAAAAAAATTTCAAAACGTCAGTTTCGCAATGTGCGCGCCAGCGATTGATGAGCATTAAGGAGACATAAAAGGCGCGTGACCTGGCATACTGACACTTGTAATGTTTTGATCAGCTAGATATAGACGATGGGACAATTTTCCTGTGGTATAATTGTACCCGCTCTTCATTATCTTACCGAATAGTGAGCTTAGTAAAGCTGTAATATAATTTATCCTGTTCTTTACATTTTAATTTTGATTATAGTGATCACCAGTCCTACCTACTCGTAAATAAGTGTAGTCGTGTCTGCAAATAATGTCGCTTTGGCAAGATGCATTCGCTACTTTATGAAATTCGCAGTGTATGCCATGATAAAATGATCAAATGCGACGCAAATTGCCCGTAAATGTAATGTGATGAAAAGTTATGTAATTTCCACTTTCAACAGCTTCTTGTTGAATGTATTTAAATATTCAAAAAATCTCTCGATGGGAGTTTAATAATATTTTCTGCCAATACAACTCGACAAACCTGCAAAAATAAAAAAGCCCCTACGACACTATTCCGCATATCTAAAAAACGGATGAACCGATTATAATGCGGTTTACTTGGGAACAATTTCACAAATAAAACCTCATTAAATTGGACTGAATGCTTTGGGTACTACGATGTCTTACACAAGACTTACAGATATACATCAAACTTATAACACTCTTCTTTTGAGTTGGGGGTAAACATTTGAACGTACCTTTACTGAGATCTATGGCAGGATGGGAAGCGTAGTTCCATCGGTAGGTTTCTCTCTGGACTCAGCAGGAAGTAGCTGTAAAGCAAAAGGCTGCGAAGCGCTGGGGTAGGGTAAACGTAACAAGTGCGTACCATTATAGAGAAGCGTGGGCTCAGGGTCTCGTGGCGAAGGTCCTGGTGCTGTCGCGGCGGGAGCAGGGCTTCGGCCGCGCCCCTCGCCAACCACGTCGATCTCCTCGTCAGACTCGTCGGCCAGATCCGACGCTGGAGCAGCCTTCCACTTCTTGGCCATGAGGCAGCGCGGCATGGCGGTGCCTGCATCGGCCTCAGCGCGACCGCATCAGCAAGAAACAGACGAACAGAGAAAAAGAGAGAAAAGAGAAAGAGCGGCGCCCCGGGCGAGCGGCGTACTTATGATCGCGCGCGTCCTCTTGCGTTGTGAGGGTCGGACGCGCGTGACTCGCTATATATTGGGTGCGGGGAGTGCGCGCGCCACCGCTTCGATCGATGGGGTGGGTGGTTTTTACTCCACGCGGCACAAACTTTGCCCGCCGTCAACTTGGAGCGATACTTGCAAGCGAGCACGAGCGCCGATGTCGAGCGATCAAGCGCGACCCCGCGCCCGACTCGTAACTAGCGAGTGGAAACATTGCCAACTCAAAACTCCCGCCCAAACGTGCGCGCGACATGCATCGCTCTATTCTACTTTGAGCCGGACTAATGAAAAAGAAGTTAATTAACCTGCGTCGAGAAAGTTTTTGTTTTTGTAAGGTTTAGGTTCTGTGACTTGCAAATCAGCAGAAAAATCAGGGGAACTGTTTTAATAACTGGATTTAATTAACTATTAAAGAACCTTACATTTCTTAAATAAAAATCTTGCGTTGAGCGCCCAAGCTTTTATAAAGTCACTTATAGAAGTGTCTTTTGAATTTCATGAGATGCTTAAGTTATAAAGTAGGTATAACTTAGTTTAATTAAGGTAGCCCACTAGATTTTTTTGTAACCTTTGGCTTTACAGACTTTGGCTTTATTGCTCCTTAGTACAGTTATTTGTATATTAATGAACTATTACTTGTTGTTGACTGTTTTTTTCATACTTCAAATAATTTTTATAGTGTTTAGATATCACGGCCATAAAACTCATTACAGATTGAAATTCAAGAGTAATATCCTGTTATGAAAATATTTTATTTTCTCAATGTCGTCTACAACTCTACACGGACCAATGAACCACCTGACACTATTACTAATGATAATTCGTTTGATAATATGTTATTTTATTTTTATTTTTTATTGACATTTTCCCAACTATCATTACAGGTCTAACGCGATAGGTCTGCGATAGGGTGAACTATCAGTTCTGTTAGTATGTTATATTATGTGCTATAGATACAAAACACTAAAATGATGTGTGCACCCTACGTTCAGAAGTTTACAGTGGCTTCAAGTCGATTGGAATAAAAAAATTAACTTTTATAAAGTCAAACAATTCACTAATAGCTTTCGGGTAGGAAAAAAACCAAACATAATTTTGGGTTCTACTTTTTTATTTAACAAGTATAGAATGATCGTCTAAATTACAATATCATAGCGTTAAGCAGTAGGTAATTAGGATGTAGGTACTCGCAGGTACTTTTTGACTGCCGAACTCCCGGCACAGTATAATTTTATGATAGCAGAATTAGTTATAATATTAATGAAAAATTTACTTTATAACCGCTTAATCGATGGTAGTTTGTAAGCACTTCTTTGCAACAAGACAAACATTTTTTAATTATTACAGAATTGCTAGTTGGATACTAAGGCTAACTTTATAAAACTAGGTGTAGTTAAATTTCTAGTGCATCATACAGAGTAAAATAAAACGATCGGAATTAAGCTAAAATTGCTCATCGTTCTTAGTTACCTATGCAAACTCTATTATACTTACATATTCTATAATTTTTCCGTGTGCATTTATTCTTTTCAAGCATAATATTGAATTACTTACTATCGATGTATAAATATTTATTTTTGCACATCAAATTAAATTAAATTATGATAAGTACAATACAATACAATACAATACAAAGTTTCTTTATTGCACACCAGATAGTAGGTACATTATACACAGAAACAGCATTACAAGATACGTCGCACAAATTGTATATATATTATTATGTAATGATTCAATTATTTAATAATATTATTTTGTTCATATAATCGTTGTATATATTTTATAATAGACCCGAATGAGTTTATTTTATATAATTATATCATTGTTTTAAATAAAATTGTCTATTTTATTTAAATTTTATTTTATTTTATTCTATTATCCAGTAATATCGTAATATACCTACTCGTAAAGAATTTTGAAAAACACTTTGACATTTACATCCCCTTGCACTAGGATGTGCTATGGGTGGCAGAAACAGAGATTATCACAAATAAACACGCAAGACAAAACCCAAGTACAAATATTTATCTTCCAAATAACTATCCCCGGCTGAGGAGAAAACCCGAAACCCACTTGCTCATTGAAATGTTAATAAGACAATAATAAATGTAATATCACTTTTTCCTTATTAACACTTATTTTATACAAAGGTCAGTAATAATAAAACTAAAATAATTTCTAAAACTAAAATAATTTCTAAAACTAAAATAATTTCTAAAACAAGAATGCAATAGGACGCTGCGTGCATGCATTGGTATGACACTTCGAGTTGTGTTTCGCATATTATCTATTTTGATCAGTGTATTCACTTATTTGTTTAAGAACCGATTTTGATGATTATTTTTTTGTTTGAAAGGGCATACTTCCCAGGTGGTCCCATGGCCATCAAATCAGGATCTCTAATATTATGAAGTCAGGCCGCCAATTACCTATATAGAAATAGACATGTAACAATGAAAGAAGCTGCTAGTGGCAACATTTTATGAGTGCTTCCGTGTATCCTATAGTACCTACTCGTAATTCAATGAGATAGAATTGATTTATATACATGATTTCCTGGTAATTTAGATTAGTATCTGGAATCATCAAAGTAACAAATAAGTAGTAAGTAATAATAAGGAATAATAATAATAAGTAATGAATCTGGAGGTATCAAAGCGATACTGAATCACCATTATTTTAATTTATCTAGTTCGCCCCGCCTCTCGTACATCCTGATTCTACTAACTACTCGAAATTATTGTATTTTTTTTTATTGTATGTTATTGTAAGACAACATTCATAACAATGTTTTTAAGTAATAATTATGTAAAAAAATTACATAGTGGACTCAACATCAGTTTTTGGCGAAGTGCGCTTATAGCTCACGCACTTCTTAAAACCGCGGATCCAAAGGAAGTAAAATAATCTTTTCCACCACTCCCTTTACATTGACAGTACAATGTAACAAGTATTTATACAATGGATACTGAACTCTGTACGTTAGTAATAAGAGTTTACCTAAACGCGCCCCTAAGTGTTGTTAGTCGTTACGGTTTATTTTCCTGCAGAACATAAAACAACCTCTTTCTGTTTAAAGGTATGTTTATTTGTACTTCAGTAGTTCGCCTGCGACAATTTTAGTATCACGTCGTTGGCCCTTACTTTTGTTTATTTTCGTTGTTTTGGTTCTAATCCGTTGTCAGTTCTCTACGCATCCTACAAAACGAAACTCTTAAAAAATCGGCTTAGTTATAGGAAATCTCGTAGATAGTCACCGATTCTCCATAGTTATTATACAGAAGTGTCACTAGAACTAAGTTATCAAATTGAAAACTGATAGGGATACATAAATTTTACCTAAATAATAATTGTAACCTAATCTTGGTGCTTATAACTATAACAACTGACTTATTATTTACATACACAGACAATTATAAATCCAAACCTAAAAGATCAAGACAGCCATTTTGATCCCAATAAATACTCTAACCCCCAATTAATGCTAGTAATAATTATAATAATCGTTCGATTAAGGCGAATATTTGAGATCATTGCAATTATATCTAAAGAGATTTCGCACTACTGATTGCGTATATTTTACTATAGCTTTTATCTGTATCAGTATCAAATTAATCACAACATATCACTTTTCTATTTGTCTATTATTGTAATCAAGCAGAAATATCTACTGCTACTTAAAAATATTTTTACACGGTAGCAGTATTTTGTCAAAGGCCATCGATTTCGCCCGTCTCAATTTCCATAATCTGCCGACCGCCTCAGCCACTATTCAGAAGATAATTTCGACGCGAATATAATAGTGATCCAGTTTGAACACGTAGTGGATGTTCACGGGCCTTTACGGATTTGTGGACCGCAAATACATGTCGAACGCTGGAAAATTCGCTTGCAAGCGCTGCTATTTTATGCCGAATGGTTCTTTTTAAACTTCTACATTGAGTTATCGAATAAAACTTTACCTATGTTAAAATTTGTGTATAGTATTAAATTTTTATTATTGCCTTATCTGATATTAATCTTATAAAACTAGTTATGGTTTACGTAAATGACTTTTATGATATTGTTAGTTAAGTATATAATTCAAAAACCGTAAAGTCACCAGAATCACGGCGTCACTAAATAGAATTAATATTATTTGATTAATTATATTAAGTATATGTATTATTATGTATATATGGGAGTACTTATATAATATTACGTTCAATGACTGGATAGTTTTTATCTCAACTATTTACATAGAAAGGAACATTATTAAATCTAAGTTGTACAGTAATATTGCTTTGCGTTTAATCTTATAAGTAAGTTTTTTATGAAACTTGTTTAAAGTAAGATACAACATTATGCTAGGTATGTTTGAGTTTCAAAACGTTATATTTTTATGCATATTATTCCTACTATAAACGCATATTTATGCATATTTCAATACTTACTTACAAAACAGTAATTTTTATTAATTTGAAAGTTAACGAATTATGTTCTAAATACAAACAACATCGTTTTGTAGCTTATAATTAGAAAATATTTGTTGTAATATATCATCATTTTGAAAACATTGAACCATGCATACATTATCAATAACAGTTTGTTAACCTACTTATAATTATAGAGCTATAATTTTTGGTAAATACGTTTAAATTTATGATACAGTGCTAGTTAGTAGTTACTAAACCACACATCTATAATTAACATTTTGTTTCATATTGAAGGCCGATAGATTGACAAGAGAAAATGATGTGTACGAAAATACACTAGCACGGTTCATCGTTCTTACATTTAAAATTATCAACGTGTATTGCTTTGTAATATTTGTTCGATGAAATTTTTCGATGTAAATTATAAATTATATTTGTTATTGTTCTTATATGCTACATTACAAGAGTGGTAACATAGGTGTGTTTATGCAACAATAGAATTAATGTACAAACATAGGCAATGAAAACTTTAAATCTATTGTTGTTGTATCATTTATAGTCATGATTAACTTAACGGAAAACCAAATGAACGCGGTGCTATTATGAAATAGAATACAAATACAAACACAGTGCAAACACTTTTTTGTCAATACTTAACAAATAATATGGAATACAAACATGCCATACAAACATTTCCTGTGAAACAATTAGCAATTATTAGATGATGGATTGCTAACGAGGTACCTTTACCACTTATTGTAGTTTACAACATCTATGTAGGTATGTGTAATTATATACGTGTCATCAAAATATCTTATACTATACTTACAAGCGAATAAATGATATAAGAACTAATAATAAATCAATGAATTTGTAAAAACAGTAAAAGTACATTTATCCAATACGAAGACCAAATGTGATAATGTTACAAAATAATGGACCGTATTGATTCTTGCTAGACTACAGAATCTGTATACTGATAAATGAATCCTAAATCCTACAATAACACATTACAGCAGCAAAATGCAAACTGCGTTGCTGCAGTGCAAATTCTCAGGTAGTTGACAGTTAAGCATAATTTACATTTCCTTTTTCCATTTTCGTGCACATACAAGAGCAATATTTGAATGAAATGTCATAGGTACGCTTCAAGTATTGTAATTATTTATATATTATAATGTAATGTAATTCAATGCAATTCCTAACATACAATAATTTACCAGTGTATTGCTTACAACAAGGCAATTTTGTTTGGGAGATGATCTAACAATCTTATCTTAGTAATATTATAAATGTTAAAATTTGTTTGATACGCCTTCACGGCTGAACTTTACCACCGATCTTATAAGAATTTTGTAGAGGAGTATTTTTAAAAGAGAAGATGAAAATAGGATACTTTTATCACACATTATTATACGGATCCCGAGGGAATACATTAAGTTCACTCGGACAAAGCCACGGGTATCACCTAGTGCTAGTGCAGAAATAAAAGTATGCTTCCAAGATTTTACTCGTCTAAGCACACACATGTACATAATTGCTTGTTCCATTTTCAGACGTGTCGCTTCAAGTGCACTGGCGTTCGCGCATTTTTCATTCAAGCGTTGAACGTAGATAAGATTGAGTGTAAGATAAGAAAATGGTTCCATGTAAATCAGGTCTTACAGTCATCTTAAGTCGGTACAAACTGTTGCTACTGTGTCATAGAGCAACGGAGGCATTGCTTAAAAGCCGCAAAAGTTATCAAATGGTTTCTTGGCTTAATATTGCAGGAATGAAGCCTTCTCCCGCCTGTTGCGTTTAATTACTGGGCTCTACAAACACTAACTTTCCGAGCAATTTAGTTGGATTTTCATGTTGATATAGAGGTTTCTATCAGAACACTACGAATATTACAGTGTTTCTTTTAACTGGGACAGTAAGACAAAAGCCGAAACCATAACTGATGCAGAAAACTTTCTTCTTTTTTATGTAAACAATTTTGGCATATTTAAAACAACCAAATTGCCAATGCCTCACCTTAAGCAAAAAGCTATTTTGAACAAACCACTCACATGCTTATGGGTACTCACTACTTTGGTAGCTGTTGCCGAATACGATCCTTGGATAGGCATTGTATTTGTTTGAAAACTTAATTTGGCAAATGATGATATCAATTCCAGTTTGCTTAAACATTAAAATAGGTAGTTTTAAATAATTAACATTTTAAACAAATTTTATTTTTCCAGTTACGACATTTTCAACAAGAGATATTTATATATTTTCATAACATTTAATATTTTATTTATTATCTAATTAATTTATTATTACTTTATTAAAACAATTTGTTATGAATCAAATATGAAAAAGCTATCTAATTTATTTTGAATTGTTTCAAATCTAAATATTTTGTGCAGTTCACGTTATTTTATTAAGCTGAGACAAATTGACGTGACTGCCTTACCATAGGTAAACGGCAATCGGCAATCTATCAAGTCAACCACTATAATAATATTATAACTACTTATTATATTTATGGGAGTAATTGATTGACACGACGCAGAAAAATTGACCTGGGTTTCTCACAATATAAGGCTAGTAAAAAAATTTAACCTTAACCTTAGCTTACCAATCCATAAAATATAATATAATATTTATAAATAAGTGGTAATTTAAAAACGAAGGTCCAAATTCATGTGAAATGTGCTTTTATTTGCAGTGATTTTTCGTAATGTGGTAGTTAGTCATTTCTGCCGAACCGTGTGAAATAGTCGTCTAACCCAAAATACTACTTTTTCGTTAGTGAAGTGAGTTATTTACCTATATTCAACTTCGCGTTTGTGCTCCTTCTTTTCAACAATATCTTGACCCAAATACAAGCATTTGGTCTATTTATTACATTTTTAAATCACAGAAACTCTGTTTTTAATAATAACACAACGTACTGATTTGTGTAGAACCCAAATGCTACGCCGTAGCAGGGAGTAATTTTAATTTTGAGACATTATTATTTTCTATCCGACAACGTTTGAGAGCGACTCTACGAGTCCTTGTTATTTATTTTTTTGTACGGAAAACACTTATGCGTGGGTCCGACTCGCACTTACCAATGAATTTAATTTTACATTTTGACAATTGATTTTTATTATTATGATTGGCAAGCAACAAATATAAGTTTTTATAACTATACAAACTTATATATTATTTATTAATTAATTATCCAACTAAAAATGATATGGTAAATGTCAAGAATTCGTCAAAAACGATGAGACTTCGTTGCCTGTCCGTTCATATATCATAAATACACTTGCGGCGATTGCGACTTCCCGGCACTAACCCTTATTAATTCAACAAGAACAAATTATCCTAAGCAATTGAACTAGACGTAAATGTGTCGTCTTTAATATTTCAATCAACGCCGTTGACCGTCTTAATGCTGTCTCCACGTATCTCTCTATCTCTCTATCTCGGTCCATTTAGCACTGAAATGGGGTAACACAAACTGTCATAAAGACTAATAGTCGTATAGTTTAGATTTTTAAACCTCAGCAAAATACCTCAGCTACGAGTACGTTATCGAGTTTGGGCTCGATTCAATACTTGTAGCTTCTAAATTTGTAGAAATTTCATTTATACTCAATTTAACTGTAGGTTCAGACTCCAGAAATCATAAGGGTAGAGAAAAGGCATTGCATTGCATTGAATAGAAAATGCTGAGCTGTTCGATTGCGGAGCACTCAAACAGTTCGTGCCAAAAACATTTTTCTGGTAAGAGTTCGGTTCACTAAAAAGCAATCTTGAAAGTTATAGTTTTTGAAGTTCGTTCAGGGGCAACGGAACGGAAGCGCAAGCGAGACAGGGCGCGCGGCGCTGCGCTAGCGCCGCGGCAACAGTTTGGTCCTCCCGCGGCTTCGCGCCGCCACTCGCGAACTCGCGGCGCGTCGCACGCTATTCGTGCTTAACACTCCCTACATTCGATACTTTATTGCTCTCTTTGTACCACAGCTCGACGGTTTCATTAAGTCTCTACGTATCACCGTAACTATTCTCTAAATTGTCACATACCACACGTGCGGTCTTAACTTATAGTAATTAATAGATAATTAATATATACAATATATAACACTATCTAATTTAACACTACTCTGTAACATTGTAGGCTCTTGTCATAAATTGACACGATTGAATCCGCCGAAGCTGGACAAATAATTGATAAAATACATTCTTTTAGGATTTAGAATTATGAAAAGAGCCATATCGATAATTAGGTACATTATTATTGCTTATATTTTCCTTTCGACTGCGTCGAATTTATCCGCAGCTTCGCTACAATAAAATTTTGTTTCAAATACAAAGGTGTAAAGAAGTTTATAGAGAAATCGTTCGTTGCAATCGTTTTGACGGAGCGTTTCACTCGTCGTCCGGGCGCACGCATGCCGTCTCCTGATGCTTGTTAAGGTAGCTCTTGAGGGCGAAGGTCTTGTTGCAATGTTGGCACAGATACTTCTTAATGGAGGTGTGGGTCTGGAGGTGTGCTCGTAGGTTGGAGCGATCGGCGAACGCCTTGCCGCAAGATTCACAGCTGTATGGTTTTTCGCCGGTGTGGGAGCGTACATGACCGCGCAGGAGCCAGGGCCGCGAGAATTGCTTGCCGCAAACGCCACACACGTGCGCCATCTTGTGCGTGAGCACGTGCATCGCAAGCGCCGGCATAGACACGTACACCTTGCCACACTCGCCACAACGCTTTGCCATCATCGAGTCCAAGCTTCGGTGCGTTTGCTTGTGGCGCGATAAGTTGGATGATGTCGCGTAACGCTTTCCGCATTCACTGCAGCCATATTTCTTATTTGGCCAGCGTAGATGTGGCGGCATGGCTTCTAATGCTATCTCACATGGTAGTAGTTGCACCTCAGGCTCGTCCCTCTTCCTGAGCTGATATTCCGGTTTTGGTTCTAAGGGTGGAGGTGAATCGGTGACCGAATATTGAGATGGTCTCGGTTCGGACTCCGCATAATAGAGCGGTCTGGGTTTGAGCTCCGAATAATGCAGCGGGCTAAGTTCGTTTTTCGTATTATGAACTGGCCTTGATTGAGACTCCTTGTGGTAAAACGGTTTAGGTTTAAAACCGTCATCATCCGGTGTGGGTTCGGAGGAATGCGCATGCTTTGTCTCAAATTCTACTTCAACCTCTTGGAGTTCATGGTCTGGTTCAGGATCTGGCTCGAGCTCCGGTTCAGATTCTGGCTCAGCATCTGATGCAATCCTCAGCTGAGGTTCCATATCGGAATCTGTATCGGTGGCAGAGTCGGCTTCAGATCGGAGAGGGACGACCTTTTCTGGCGGTGCAGGTTGGTAAGTGATATAGCCGATGTGAGAAGGTTCGGTTGGATAATCGCAGGGGCAGGGGCTGACAGGATGGAAGGTTTGGTATATGGGCTGGGTGGGTTTGTCGGTTACAATGTAGAGGTTGGTGGGCTGGATAGTATACGTGTAGACGGGCAGAAGCGACGGAGCGTCGCGTGGCGGCAGCGGGGGCAGCGGCGGCAGGCTGTGCGCGAGAGAGAGCAGCTCGTGCGCCGCCTCCGTCTCCGCCGCCGACCGCTCCGACAACGGTAGGCTCGCGAGCTCCGCATACTCGGCCTTGCGCGATTCTGCGAATAAAACCATGCGTTTATTGGAAAGTTGGGTGGATTTAGAACTATTGTGCCAGTTGGTAGAAACTAGTCTGTATCTGTATACGGGATACCACCGCTACACCCATATCTTCCGTGAAGCAGTTCCTTTGCCAAGTAGTTTGCGATTCAGTCTGCAAGGGATGGTTGCTTATACTCCCAGAGATCAGTCCTCAGCATCTCAATGCCGCTCAATCTGTGAGCAGCTGCTTTAAATAGTACTCGAATACTAACAAATATGAATTGTAACATATAAAGAGGATTGTAAGGCAGGTACTTCAAGCGTTGTAGCTACGGAACTTTTGATGACGGATCGGATTACGACACTTCGTTATCCGCAGTAGGGGTAAAATAATTGGTATGGTATGGCGCGTTAAGAGTACGCCGGTGAGCGCAGGTAAAACCCTTGCTATTTCACCAAGCGCCGTGGGAGAAAGAGATAGATCCAGTGATTAGCAAATGGAAGCGGGTCTCAATAATAATGTGGTAACTAAAATTAAGTTACATGTTGCTGTTACCGTAAATTCACACGCGAAAATTTTTTCAGTCGTTTGGGACAAAGGGTTTTATAAATAACTAGCTGACCTGCGCAGCTTTGCCCACGAAAAATATGTAATTCTTGGCTTTTCTCTACTATAATAGGCATGTATTATTCATATAAACCTGCCTCTTGAATCACTCTGTCTATTGATGAAACCCGCATTAAAATCCGTTTACTGTTAAAATTTATGTTGAAATATGAATTTTTCAAGGCTAAGGCCCAACGCAAATGACACACTTTTTGTGAGTTCTAGTTTGCGGCGCACAAAAGTCTGTGAAGTGAGAAGTCGTTGGCGGATATTTCACAGACTCAACGCACACGACAGTCATTTTGTCGGCGAAACTGTAAGGACGTATACGCTATCGAAATGCAGAGATTAAGGTGTAATATTTTGTACTTGAGATATAGAAAAAAAAGAAGAAATAGATAACTTTGGGTTCATCCTATTCTTTCGCAGAGATTATTAAAAGGTAAGTTTCATATTAAACATTTAGTTTTTAAACTATATTCGAACAAATTTTACAAATGTTATAAAATGTCTGTTACATTTGAAAAGCTGCTATTTATTTTAAGACCTGCTTTAACACATTCGGACACAAGAATGTATTAAATGTATCCATGTTGTATTTCCTGGATTAACATCGATACATAGCGTCATGCTTGCATACGCGTACGTCACTATCGGATGCCGACTACCGACTAATGTGCGTCAAATTTGCATCGTCTGCGATAGCGCGTGTTGAATCAAATGTTCTATTTCTTTCACGCACTTTTTGCGTGGCGCGGTGTGGCGCAATCTGTCATAAAAGCTAGGATTTTTTAGGTCGTAGACTTTTTGC
>DWMR01000139.1:0-15791 GCA_018245355.1 Dalla costala
GCGGTGAAACCGCAGCCACTGGTTTTCAGGGCGACCCTCTTTGTCGCGCAGTTCGGGCTGGTGGTGCTTACTTACTATTTCTATCTATGTATGTATAAATCAGAATTCAAAACAGTATTTTCCCTTTGTATGAGAGCAGTATTTTTACTGGGCGGCTTTCATAAATCACTTTAAAGCTACGCGTATATTTGGTCGGCCCGCACCCACCGTCCGCATTGCAAAAATCCACCTTAGTTGACCGCATTGTAAAGTAGTGTGAACATGAACAATTTGCAAAAAAGGTGACTGACTTCCCAATTTTTTAATTTCATTTAATTTCATCCTATTCAAGTCTTGCGCATTCGCATTATTGTGTAGGCCGAAGCTACACACGCCTCATACAAGTGAAATAATATTACGTGTCAATCATGATGTACTATCGACCAAGTTGAATCACTGACAATTCGTTTGAATTATCGGCAAAGCCAAATTCCTTTCTTTTCTTTTCTTCGTGTATCGCAAACTCGTATAGCGCCCTAACTCCTGAGTGGGATTCTAAAGTAAAGTCAACTGTCATTGTCATATAAAGTATATTATGTTTCCATGGAAACGAACATTTAGACGAACATTTAAATGGTTGTAAGCTATATAAGCCTAGAGTTTGGTTGATTTGGTTTGGTTGTGAGGTTGAGTGTGATTTTTGCACCGGCATGCGGCAGTGCCACGGCAATGTGCGCGCACCCTTAAGCCACTAACACTGATACAATGTAAGGCAAAGAAAGATTCCGCGTCGGTCCATGAAGGCTATAGCCGTTCCTCATACCGCGAATATATTAAAGCGATATATCAGCGCTGGAGATTCAGCTAGCGAGTCGGCGCCTGGAACCAATATCGACAGCGATTCCCGTCGCTCACGTGGAAATGAAACACCCTCTTATCAACATTCCCCAATATACAGATAGGCTTTGACTATTTAAGTGTCCAGACAGGCTATTTATTTATTATACTTTATTTAATGAGTCTGAATTTTATAGGGTTTTATTTAATGTTGTTAATATACTAATTTAAGCAACATTATAAAGTGTGTTAAACAAACGTATTAGGTACGAGTATATAGGTACAAAACAAATCCCGAAGTGAAAACACCGAAGTACACTGGGCCTGTGTTAATTTCCGGTTTTTTCGAATCACTTTCTTTTAATATTCGTCCCATTTCCTTAAATTTTAATTTGAGAACTCATTGTTTTTGTATCATTTTCTCTTCGCCGTCTGAGCTGAAAGTAGCACTCTGATTGAAAAAAATTGTGCGTTTGAAGATAGGAATAAAATATAAAGAATGACCCAGCCCATCTGGCCTCAATTTAAAAGGCCTCAAAAGTAAAAAGTTATTTATTTAGTTGTACCTGTTAGTTTAAAAACCTTATCAACAAAGTTTCTATTGTTTTCGCATCTGGGACTTGCATAGATAAACTTACTAAACGAATTAACTAATAAAATATATAAATATTTGTAACTCAAGTTTCAGTACACAAATAATATCGCTATGATGCTATCTGTTAAATAATAACGCTATACACGAGAATAATCATATCTCGGTTTATTTATCGTACACTTTCCCCGGATAATTATTACCCCTCGCCGTCCAAATATAACTAAGTAGTTTTGTTCGTAAGCACAGACCGGCTAGAATCACTTAGTTTCCCCACGAATAAACCTCGCAAGATTTATAAAGAAGCGAAGCATCGGTCGGCGCCGCGGGGACCGATCCGCAATTTTATGTTCACGCGTTCGCGAGAGATTTTTTACAAAGTATGCATATGAGACGAGATGTTCGCCAAGTTTATGCGCCCCGGATATACTTCGCCCGCGAAACTTGCCTGCCCCTATGTAAGTATGCGGCAAATTATGTATGAAATCATACTTCTAAATTGAAAATGCATAGGAAGTCTCATACGTTACTTTAGTTTTATTTTACGAGGGATGATGCCACAAGGAAACTTAGACTGCTACATATGCAGTATATTATAATACGTACTTACGTCTAGCAATGGACTGTGACGGGACCAAAACTACGGCCTCTCACGGAAGGTACAAGTACGAATCTTTGTTGTAGAGTCAAGTCATGTGCATATTAGGATTAAATTATCACTTGCGTCTTGCATACCAAGCCGCAAGCACTGTCATAGTTACTGGTTGATGGCTTAATTTTATGATGATTTTGGAATTATTTACCAAAACATTCTATTTTAAATATTGCTGGCTTGGCCTTTTGTTTATTGTGAAAGCTATAATACTTAGAAAATCATTCGTTTTCAAAATTATATAGCTTTCGTAATATACTTGTGTATATTCTGTGTAGTCGTATGGGAATAAAGCCGCGTTGATATATCTCAATAAGTTCAGGTTTTATTCCGGATCGTTATAATCTAGTACAAGTGTTACTTGATTGATTCTATCTTCCACTCCATCTATTCGTGCTACTGATAGCAACTCTACTGTCAATTTGCAGACACAAAGTCACGATTTTATAGGATTTGACAGAAAAGTCAGAGGTCATGGTACATTAGGAAAATAGGTTATAATAAAATTGTAATAGATAGGTACATACAAATTAAATATACTATAGGGTAGCTAGCGCAGTAGTAGGTATCTCTGCCAAATATAGAGAACACTCATCGTATGTTGTATTAATTAAAATAAGCTATTTCTTACTTAACTTCACTGATATACCGCTAGATAAAAAGTAGATGTACTTTACATGCCATGAAGTTGAATTGTTCGATTTAATTAGGTAGATTTTCCGATGAAATAAGAGTATCTATCTAATATTGACTTTACAACTATTGTAAGTTTGTAATTATTTCAAAGTTCAAATTAATTGATCTCAACCACTCGGGAGTAGTTTTGACACCTAAAATATCTAATTGAATCTTAATTGCCCCAACTCGATAGCGCAGACCAGCGTCGAGCGCCATCGCTCTTCAAATTAAATGCAATACTAATGGAAACTGTTCTGTGTTGCTGCGAATAATTATGCATGACATTGTTATGATAATTATTCATAATGTTCACCCAGATTTGTTTTGTATATGAATTAGTTTAACAAGCCTAAAACTCTGAAATTGAACACTGATAGTAATGCGTAATGCGTTCTCATTTCGCCATAGCGGCGGGTGTTGCTTTAGCGTTGGCGTAGGCAGTAGCTTGTCAACTATTGTTATGTGTATACAAAAGGCAGCCGTTTGAAATCTCTCTTTTATTTTGCCACGGAACCTTTTTTGGGGTATTGAACCAAGAGAATGGGCCTTAATATCCTTACATTGATTTTTATTTTAAGCATTGAAGCTGCCAACTAAATATACAGGTCAACCAACTAGAAACTATTACAACGTATAGTTCAAAATAAACTATCTACTTATACGTTGTTGTACGAAGTCTCGGCTAACATTGTAATGAAAAGCTAATTTCTTAGTACACGACTGCCCAAAATAATTTGTGTAATGTTTTTAGGGTTTATGACGTGTGTACAAAGCGAAAAGTCACTTAATTAATTGTCGGGGGACCACAGACTAAAATGTGTTCCACTGAACGGTCCTCCGACTTCCGACTGCAATGCCAATTTGATTTATGTTTAGTCAGCGATTAAATAAGTGACCTTTTGCTTTGTACATACAAATTAACTAATCCAACTTGTTTTTGGCTTTTAGTTTTTTTTTGGGACAGCAGTCGTGTTTTTTTATTTTTAAAATACAAGCAATTTGACCTGGATCTTGTAATACCAGTTATACCTACTGCCACCAAATATATCACAGACTGGCACCATATAATCGAGGCTTCTAGCTTATTGGCATCATAAAATGCGAGTGAGACTAAACGGCCATCTATCTACGCCGCGAGATGGCGTGATGACAAGATTACGTCAATGGAGATCATGTTCATGATCGATCGAGGTGGGAAATCGTCTTTGTTATGAGCCTGAAACGTATAACGTAGACATACACCGGCATATCTAAAACAGATACATTAACCGATACCAATACCCATAACCAATTTGTGCAATAACGAATTTGTTTACCCAGTTGTTTGATCAGTTTGTTTACTCTTGTTCGGGTTAACCCTTGTATAAAATGTTGATCATTTTAATGTAGGCAGTTAACCGAAATTAAGGCTATTAACCCCAATCCCAAAGGGAAAATACATAAAGGAACACAAAAGAAGGGCTGTTCGATCGCTATATCCGTCACTTTCTTGCCAAACCGTTAAAATATCGGCTAATAAAATCAATCAGAATGAATATGGGTTATAGGTTACACCTAACCCAAAGTCTCCCTAAACAAAAGATAATCTCCTAAACGGTTCATTATAAATTGTTTTTCACTCCAGACGTGTCAGTGGTTCGTTGGTTAGTGACAATAACTGACGAGCAGTGAGTCCCGGGTTCGATTCCCGGCCGGAACAGACATTTATTTGGCAGATAAATGTTTGTACTCGGGTCTTGGACGTTAATATGTGCTGAGTTATGTGTGGCCGCCACCCGCAACAGGGAATTCTAGTGCGGGGGTGTGAGTGTGTAAGCGTTTATTTAAAAATATATACCTATGTTTAAAAATCTCCTTAGACCCGGGTCACGTGAGCGGGTCCCGCTGAGCATGCTTTGACCGCGAGTTCGTTCACTCGAACTCCCACGCCGCCCCTTCATCTTTTTTACTTCAATGAGTAAGCGAACGACAGATTTACACATTAATTTTTCAACCACCTCCGCCGATCGCTGGTTAACTACCCAACTTGCACGCTTCAGATCGGATTACGCACGAAAAATCTCAGACGCATAATTACAGGTAAACAAACCAATACGCCCACAGGTTTTATGTTTCACTAGATGTTGCCTGCGGGTCCGCCCCGCTTTTCCTGTACAAACTTTGACCTATTCCATCTATCTTAACATATATATAATGTCAGCAAATATACATATATACACTTATATAATATACAATCCTGGTCTCCATTTAGGCATTTTGAATATTATGTAAATGTGTGTTATGACGGTCTATGTACCTACGTATGGACAGAAATCCCATTCAGCATGCATTCAGCAGTCCCATCGGACGTATTCAAAAAGCCTATGTTTGAGTAATAATTAATATGTCATCATTTTATGCCGAGTCATTGCAGCATAGTGTGGGGTTTAGTAGAATAACGCAAAAAAAATTGCAATTAACTTTGCAACATGTTTTACGCTTAGTTCTAATTCAATATTTAAAGAAAGTTATTAACTGGGAATACACGTTAGGAAATAGTCGAAATAATAAAGATTAAAAGATTATACAAGACTAAATATTTTGATCGGAATTACCTAGAACATATTTATAAAGATATTTCAGTTAGGACTGCGCGTGCGCATCGCCACCATAATACTTCGTAATACGTGAAGTATCGTCGCGGTCTTTAATAGCATATAATATATTTATTTAAAGCTAGCAAAAATTAAGTAAAGTGCCGCTCTTAGTTTTTTCTCGGTCATAATACGTGTTATTTATACCCGTAATTTCCGGAGGAAAATACGAAATGATGCCTCATTTATCTAAATCAGTAAGGCTTCGCGCCCGCTTGATAACATATTTACATGTTTTCCAGAAAATATCTGGAAAACGTATAGCTAATAGCATTATTATTGCTATTACTATCTTCAAACCTAATTTAAGTCAAAATTTGCCCTGTTAGATTACTCTGGTTTCAGGTTCTCAGTTATATACACAATAGTTCGAGCATAACTGAATTAATGGTTTACTATAAGTGGATCGTTATTTGCTTTCGACTTGGGTAATGCTATGTACTCGTAACTACGAGTACACGGTAGAACTGTGGAGCGGTGGGTGGGTCGGTCTGTTCGTCTAAAGTTGAAACGTTAAATATTTGAGTTGGTTACTGATGTCGAATGGTTCGCTCGTGCTGCGGTTTGGTCGTCGCGGGCTTCGTCTTGGCGACCGTCCGAGGTATTTGTCGATAAAGCGAGCGTTTAGGCAACTTTACGAGTCCGCTTTCTCCATGCCTTAATTCTATTTAACGTCGTTACGGCCGAATTCTTCTCCGATTGATATTGACATTTCTTCCTCGCTCCTCGCATACCGAGCTCTATTAGCTCAAAGCTCCAGGTAACAGTCCGGGTATGTTCTCTATATATTAGATGTATATTCATGATAGATCATTTTGACATCAAAGGACCTAATTCCAACAGTTTGTTGCTCTTGTGTTATCAGAGCAACAATAAACGATGCTGAATATTATTACGTAAATTAGAATAATGTACAATTGATTGAAAATATTTTAATTTATCTGCATCGTTCCAAGAACGATCGTACTAACAACGTGCGGTTAACAGATAACTATTTGGAAAGGAGTGTGCGGCCAAACTCAGTATAAAACGAAGTAACTACTTATTATAATCTGGTCTAAGTGTCCGAGTGTGTACCTACTGCGTAATGATAATAATAATACGCTTCATTGTATACCAACAAAAGTTGACACCAACGAACCTAATTCTAAAAGATGACATACAAATGGCGGTCTTATCGCTTCAGACAACCGGGGTCTTATTATGTTTATATTTTTTTTTTGCTAACGGTCATTCGTACGCCTTCTCACAAGGCGCCCAAGGCTTAAAGCGCATGAGGCCGAAAAAAAGATAAAAGTCAGTGGTGTCCAACTTCTCTTCGTCAAAGGCCCTTGAATTCCGCCCCGGGCGGACGTCACCACGCCCAGGGCCGGCGCCTGTTGCTGGAGTTATTTCCCGATAAAACGAGCATTTCGACGACACGGCATATTCAATTGTTCACTCCCGCTTTGATCCTATTTCACATTTTCCTTGCAAATTATTGTGCGGAATGTAATTGCTGTCTGGCGTACACATTCCTCCCAGATTCGTGACTAAAAGGTCAATATTAAAGTTGTATCTAATGAAAATACTTAGGTAGATACGTACCTACTTATAGATTCAGATCAACCTACTAATGAACAAACAAACGCAATATATATGTATAATAATATTAAACTACGCAGCGTGAAAGGCAACGCGCCATCATGAAAATTGCTCTGATTAAAATTAGAGAAAATATTTGACTTATATCTGCCCTTGCGTTTTATTTATAGTATTCCAATATGAAAACTAAATAAAGGTATTATCTTATCACCCGATAATGCCTCTTCCATTAATAAACCAATGTCTGTAATTACCGTTTGCCGATATAAGTATTATTACTCATATACATTTTATCCTTATTTCTAATGAATACATACTTTATTATGAATATAATTAGAAAATCCACTATATTGAAAGTAACTTTGACTATTGATATTGTTATAAAACTAATAGTTAGCATGTTTGTTAGCTTTATTATATTTTATTAATCTCGATACAAAGAGTTTTATTTTCAGCTAATTCCAATTAAAACTTTGACTCATTTCACTAAAAAGCGTATTTCAGAGTTTCAGACAACAATTTGTTCTCTGTAAAATAATTCGATAGTGGAAATAAATATAATTGGCTTACATTTACCAATTCTCGGAACCGTTCCAAAGGATATTATTGGAGGTTATGCCAATGCGATCGCTTAAATAGCCTCTCGACAAAGCTATAAATGCTTTATTCCGCCTCAAAGAAGGCGGCTGACGTCGCCTATATTGCTTTCCAGGAACTAGTGACCCGGGAAAATATCATAGTTTTTTCTTAGTAACTGGTAACCGAAAATATTACAATTAATTATTTACATCAGCTTCGGTAGAAATTTTCGTATAATTGGAAATTAACTTCAAATGTAAGTTCATTAATTTATTTATCAATATCGAGTATCCAATTATGGATATCTACACTATTATAAAACTGTAACGAAGCCGTGTCAGTATACTGGCTTCAGTATACTGAAGATATTTTCCAAAAGTCCCATGGGAATGTGTCCAAAGGCATAAGTTTTTTTTAATGATTTTTTGTTTGGTGTTACACAGAAACTGCTCAACGGATTCAAATTGTATTTTCAACTTAAAAACTACGGTATATTTCATTACGATCGGTTGAACACAACAGAAGTTACGGTTTGATATCGCCTGCTATTGTTAACGCGCCCAAACGGAGGTCTAGTAAATAGGAAGCCCAATAGGACGCCTTGTAAAATGGGTTCATATTTTTGTTTGATTTTCAATTTTTCACGCGAATGATTCCGCGCGCGCTTTTACCTACTACATTATATAAAAGAAATGTCTATTAATGCCTAGAAATTTTAAAGTCGGCTGCAACAGGCTAACATAAACTTAACTGTATTGTATGTCATTCTTTGTCCTGCCTTTTTCCCATTTTATTTGGGGTCGGGCCTCCTAGTACAGCGGCGCCAGGCAGCTCTCTCCTGGGTTGTTGTTAAGGATATATGAAGGGCATTTATATCCCTTGCTACATTGACTACATTTATTCGTATATAACGTATTATATTAATAACTAGCTGTTGTCCGCGACTTTGTCTGTGTTAAATTTATGATATTGTCTTTCGAGTTTAAAATTATCCTTTAGCCTTCTCCGTGACTCAAGCTATGTCTCTACCAACTTCTATGAAGATCGGTTGTATGTTTTGGCTGTGTGTTGTATGTTTGAAATGTATACCAAATATATTAATAATATTAGTTTCTTTTTTGGTTTCAGGTAAATACTACTTGTGCGCCAATATCTGACTTCAATCTGTCAGTTAAAAAAAAACATCCAGCGCTTTCGGTACGTTCATCACAGGTACATCATCATAAAATGGTTCTTATTATAAGTTATATTATTATTGTACAATCAATAATTTAATACCCTTTATAATTCTTTGGTTTCACTTATTTTAATATAAGGGCAGAGTTTACTGACGGCAAGACATTTGTTATTTTTGGATGATATAGCTAGTAAAAAATATTTAAATAGAGACCTCAAAATATTCTCCACTCTTCAGCAATACAAGAAAACAGTTTGAAAACATGCATATTCACTTTATTATACACGTATAGCAAGATAACATCAAGCTTCGCGTAGTGGTTGAGGGTTAGTCACAGAAAATAACGAAACAAAATCGGTTCCCGGGGTATCTCCACCAGCAGTGATTGATGTGGTGGGCGAGCGCGCTTAATTGCATGCCTCCATCATTTATATTGTTGTCATTTAATCTCGCTGGGCAGCCACTAGCCACCGACCTAGCCTAGCCACTTAAAAAATCGTTAAAGACATCACAGCCTACCACCGAACACATTCCAACTAACATCTCCTTTCTCCATCGCTAGGGTCGACTGGCAGAGAATGCCACCAGGCCTTAAGTCCGCCCATTGTAACCCTTGTTTTAAGGTTTTATAACAATAAAGTTTAAATAAATAAATAATTTACATATTTTCCTCTGATTCAAAAATCTGAATTCCCCAATTACTCCATAATATGTGGAGTTATTGACGATATTTTCCGTGTTGCTGGAATGCGTCCGGATCGAAACATTAAATAACTTTAGGTTGAATTTTTTTTAATGTGGATCATTGGATTACGTAAGTTTTTTGCCTATTCTCTGTGTAATGAATCGAAATTAATATATGCTTTTATAGTACATTTTTAGGTTAAGTATTTAAATTGGATTATTTACATAACGGAGCGGCATTGTCACAAGTGTGAAAAATCTCAATAAATAAAGAAAAGAAAAAACCTCTAGCCTAATTTCGGTCTCTTCTCCTTTCAGACATCTTTAATGCCGGGTTTAATTGGTTTCCCAAACTACAAAATTTCCAAATTAAATCTTAGCGGACTTGTTTGTTATTACTTAGCCCCAAAACAATTACAACAGATTTGAAAATTATTTCAGCGGCGTACCGGATTTCGACTATAGTATGTACTCTTATTTAGTCGACCACTTTGATCTTACTTAGAATGGAAAATACCTTTTATGTTATGCCTAACAACAAAAAGGTTTAGAGCTAAGTGTTTTCTAAAACTGTACAAGCACCGAAATAGGACACGAGACAAAGTAATTAGACTAAGTTGAGATTTACGCGTTTCATGTTTTTGTTATAAATGATATTATTTGCGTGACTTAACAATCTATTGTGCGTCGTATATTTGCTTTGGACGGACCTTTATTCAAAGATTAGAGTGAGAGGTAATTAATGCAAAGGATGAACCTCATAACACCGGCGACCTTACCGTTATATAGCGGTAAAATATTATATGCTACGCATTAGTATGCAGGGATATAAAGAGTGATTCATACTTCATTAAACCGCGCCAGATGAGAAAAGGTTTGTCCTCTCTGTCTTTCTTGAAACTAGTCGGTCAGACCAGGATTCGTTGAATACCTACTGCTAGGTATTCTTTATTAGGTCTTAGCCCATTAAGCAGTTAGTCCACTACAGAAATTTAATCCAAACTTAATATTATTAATGCGAAAGTAACTGTCTGTCCGTCTGTCTGTTACGCTTTCACGGCCAAACCACTGGGCCAAGTGATGAAATTTGATTTGGAGATAGTTTAAAGCCTGGGGAAGAACAAAGTTTACATTTATTTTAAACCTCAACCCCTAAGGGGTTGAATAAGGGATGAAAGTTTGTATGGGGAAACGAGGATTAACTGGTAAGGTAACGAGGTTAAGTCTAGTCATTTGTATTTTTCCTCAGGACAGGACTGAAACTGACATATCCCGCACTACATCCACCGGCTCTCGACGGAAGTTTTACTCCACATAAAAATACCCATGTGTAAATTGTTGTAAATAGGCCTTGCCGAAATCCAGACCCGCATTCGTATATCTTTTTGCCGCGAGCAGTGATTTACTGGTGCGAGAGTGACGACTCGATTCGCGTTTTAAAAAGACGATTGTATCCAACAGCCGGGCACTACACGATTATTATGTAGGTACTAGGAAGAGCTGGCGACATTGTCCGTGTGGCTCTTGGGGTACAGACGCTAAGGAGATATTACTAAAAAACCGTTTGAATTAAGATAAATCAAAGCCTTTACGATAAGTTAGTGCACTCTTTTGAATGTCTGAAAATTTCATTAAAATCAGTTCAGCGGTTTCGGAGCTTATTGGTGACAAAAAATAAACGCTGACAAACAGACTGATAAGACTTAAATTCTAAAAACAGATGATTATGTTTAGGTGTCATATAAATAAATGTTCCATTTAGTTATTGACCGTAATTTTAATATCACAGACAGACGACACTCCCATTATTATCCTGCGCAAAGTTATATTTTTGTTTAGCCATACATTTTAAAATGTGTTTAAAATTATATAGGCACTATTAATTTTTGTTTACGAAAACTTAATTATGATTTTGTAGTTGATTTACTTACTTCTTATTAGATTTTCTTCTTATATGAACTCCAGCTAAGGCCATTCAAGAAAAGCTCCGGTATGGATGACTTGAAACTCGTTCGCAGAAGGGGAGAGAGCTTGCAAAGTTCCTGAAGTTAGCTTATACTTTGGTTTGTGTTTCATTTCAATAAGGTAGAGCAGCGAACTTTTGTTTACGTGTTGAAATTGGATGTTTATGTTTACGAAATTAGCAGTTATATTGCGATATAACTGTTATCCATCCATCCAGCCCAACCATCCTCCAATCTTTAAAAGTCCACTGCTGGACATAAGGCCTTGCCACTTCGCCCGGTCTTGGACTATTTGGATCTAGTGGTTTCCCGCTGTTTCTTGAAGTCATAAGTCCATAACACATAAGTTTAAGTGTTGCCTT
This sequence comes from Dalla costala, assembly GCA_018245355.1. Classification (NCBI taxonomy): domain Eukaryota; kingdom Metazoa; phylum Arthropoda; class Insecta; order Lepidoptera; family Hesperiidae; genus Dalla; species Dalla costala. The sequence goes on from DWMR01000139.1 coordinate 11,722, forward strand.
GATTTCGATAATTTAAGAGAATTAAAACTATTAATACTTAATACGCACTAAATTAGCACTTCAGCTGTCCTTTGCAATGAGCCGTTATGGGTGGTATCCACGACAATTTTAATATCAAAGGTCCTAATTTAAGTTATCCTAAGTTTATTTTCGTTCGCTGCCTCACGTTGAAAACAGTATTACCTAAAGCTATCACTGAAAGTGATCAAATGTAAACAGATTTATTTTATTTTAATCCATTGAATGCTGCAATCGTAGACACAATAGAAAATCAATTGTGTTTCGCCTAGATGTGTCCACGGTACATTCCAAGGGTTAAAAAGTGATTCTTCCATAAATTCCTTGTAGGTGCACATCCATAGTACTTATCTTGTGGTTCGGCGTTAACTGTCTTTGGCTTTAAAAAAATATACATGAGATGAATGGAAGACACCCAAATATTCATATTGTACTGACGAATGTGCAAGCAAATCACGCTTGATCAAAACATTTTTACCATCGTAAAATACATAAATAATTTTTTTATGACATTTATCGAATCACTTGATAAATTATATCATTTATTCATTTTACGATATAAAATGAATTAATGCCACGTATGCCCCGCGTCAGGATGGGGTTAATGTAGCGTAAACGACTCGATATTTCAATACATTTTTTACGAACTAACTTAATGTTCGTCGGAAAGCCCGCTATAATTCGTGCGAACGTAACTTTTATACGCTCCAGGAACCCGTGAATTGGTTTATTTCTAGAAATAAATCTTGGCGAAGTACACTAACTCTTCCAGCCCGACTAATATAATAAATGCTAAAGTTTCTAATGGTGGATGTATGGATGGATGATTGTTATGTTACTCAATCACACAATAACTAATGAAAGGATTTTTATGAAATTTGATACAGAGATTTATTTTATTTTTATATAATAAGAATAGCAAACGAGCCTGCAGTCCAACCAACCACTGCCGCCTATAGACATCGGTGACAAACTTCGAATAAAATTGTGCAAGGGGCTGTTAGCTCATAGATGGCTCATAGAGATAACTTGAGTGTGTTGGGGGGCATTTAAAAAGGAGCATGCCATAAAAGGGTGAAATTTGGTCTGGTGGACCTTATCTAGGTAAGTATGTATGTATTTATCAATTCCTGCTTCACAGGTAGGCTATGATAATGTATTGGATTTTTGTGTTTAGTAGGTATATTCTTTAGAGTGTGTGTTGTCTTAGTTTATGACTCGAGAAAGGTAAACGTTTGTTTTACTTTTTCAACTGTCGCTTTCTGTTAAATCATTATATTATTAATATTATTTCTGCAATATTAAAACGTATTCACATAATATCTAATTATTATTATTTAATAAATAAAGCTTACAAACTCGCATCCCCACACTAGATTCCCGGTGTTGCGGTGGTGAACACACTGAAAACAAAACAATTAAACGCCAAACCTGAGTGCAATCTGCTAAATAAATATTTGCCCTGGCCGGAAATCGAACCCGGGACCCACAGCACGTAAGCCAGGGTCACTGAATAACGCGCCACGAAGTCGGTAGCTTTGAATGCGCTATTACGCTTTGCAAACGGATTTAAAACGGAGTTTTTGTTTGTTATCTAATTACGTTGCGAGCGAATGAATGAATAAATCCCCTCAAATCGTCGCCTCCAAAATAATTAACTTACTAATCAATTAACTAAATTTAATCCAAGTTTTAACTTCATTTTGTTACGTCTTCATTGATAATGCCATCTTCTCAAAGCTTGAAGTGATAATTGGATAATCATTGTATTCATTTTAGTAGGTAAATTGCTTTGAAGCGAAACAAGACACGCATTTTAATTATTGTTGATTATTTGTAATTATTATTTTATTATTTGTTACGTTGGAGTATGAAGAAAAATACTTAGTATTTTTCCCGCCATTCTGTCTATTACTCGGGGTCAGCAGGTGTTTAATGGGGTTGGTTTCGTTTAGTCAAAGGTGCCGTTCGTCCAAATGCATTTTTCGTCAAAAGTACTTTAGTAGGTACATAGTATTTCGATGGTTGTTGTATAGATGTGTCAAATGTTACCTAGTATTTACCTCGTAATAGAATATAACTTTGTTTAATGAATCGCCTGAACCCTTGTTTGGAAATGCTTGTGCCGGGAATAGCTGACGATTGTACCTATCACTCGGACCGATATAAAAATATTGTGGATGCCGGTAGGGTCTTCACTTCCCTTACTAAAATAAATTTTTTTTTTTGTTTAGCACTTGCCCTCTCTTACCATATAAAATATTTTAAGTATCTGTTTGTGTAACAAAATTCTTGTGCAGAATCCGAACTGTAAAGCCTCTCTAAATTCCAAAATCTACCCAGAATACCAGGTATTTTTTTGCAGAACAGTGAATGTGCTGCCGGACCTAACATGGTGCGATCGTAAACCCCGCCCACGCGTCATTGAGGAATATACCCGCACAAATTTACAATTACTATTAAATCCTTTAATAATGTCCACACACCTCTTATTACGATTCTGTAGAGTCTACATTAGTATGGCAATTTCGTCGTAAGACGCAAATGCTGTGTGCAGGACATGTCGCGCACACGAGTACATGCAATCTTGCCAAGTCAGTTATTTAAATTAAATTTGCATAATTCAGTAAAAGAAAAACCCCGACATAAACTCCGATTCCAGGGCTAGTCTGCACGAGTTTATGCTCGTATTGTTTGTCGAAATACTTTTCTTTTAATCCGTACCATACACTACATATTTCCCGCGGCTTCGCCGGTGTAACATTTGTTTTTATATTTCATACAAAACTTGAATTTTTTTATGGAATACCTTTAATACAAAACTCGACGACACTTATGAGTGCAGCCAGCAGTAACCATAATCGTCAACAGGGGGGCAAAACTGCGGAGGCCAACTAGTTCTGGGTGTGATATAGATATACCAATAATAAAATGAGAATAAAATGGGTAGGTACGCTGTCTTTGGTAAAAAATTAATAGAAAATTGACATTTAGAAAATAATATAAAGTTGAGTTAATATTTATTCTTAGCAAACGCGAATATTCGCGACGGTCGCCATTTCGAATGAAAGTCCGTCTTCTATACGGTCTCAATATAATAAAGGTACCTATTCCCGGGTTATTCACTCGAAATTCACCTAATGATATAATTAATATTCTAAACATATTTTTTCCTCTCCTAATTAACTTTGTCAATGATGACTAAAAGATCCCCAAAATGATCCTTGTTTTTTGGAGAGCAAGCAAAATGTTAATTACAAGACGTTATTCTCGTTTATGAACAGCGGTTTCCTCCATAAACTTTTTGTTAAAAAAAGGTCACAAAAACATGGCGCTTCTGAAACTTTGGTTGTTCTTTAAAGATTATAATTTAGCGTTTAGTTCCTCCTGAATTCCTGATTCAATTTTATAAGCGGTACAAAAGTCTAGTTTTATTTATTGTTCTTTCCTCATCTGGAATCCCGCTCACAATTGCTAAATTTTCTAGCACACGAAATGCAGCATGCAGCAAAAGCTTTTGATTTATACAGACGTAGGTAGGTACGTATCTTCAATAAGTAGTTATTTTTTGTTATTTAGTTTATTATTTATAGTACCTATCTATCTATTAAGTGTTTCTAGATACTGCTTATTGGAATTGGTTCCCATTTAACTCCGTAGATTTTCTTTCGTCCATACGCGTTAAGAGATTATTTCAAAGACACCCTTTAACGTGTTATCAAAAAGGACTTTCCACGTCCCTGTCGGTGTATTTCTTTGACATCCCCCGGGACTCCGCGACCCCTCCCAGGATAATGGAATATGGGGCCATTAAAATAGCGCTCTTCAGGACGCCCTGAACAAGTGTTTGGTGCTAAAATGTAATTATTTTATTTAACTTATCTCTATTGTTTATGTATACACTTTTGGACTGTTCTGATTTTGAATTTGACGACGTGGATCGTTGGTTAGTGACCCTGACTGACGAGCCGTGGGTCCGGGTTCGATCCCCGGCCGGGGCAGACATTTGTTTGCAGATAAATATTTGTACTCGGGTCTTGGGTGTATTGTAT
>DWMR01000140.1:0-15777 GCA_018245355.1 Dalla costala
TCCGGCATGCCGGCGAGTCCCACATACCCGCCCGAGTCCGGGTGGGATGCGTAAATGCATTTCCCAGCGTTAAAAAATAAATAAAAAAAGGAGATAGATATATGCCCGCGCGGACTTTTTTGTAGGCTTTTATAAGATACACAATTTCGTAGTACATTATTTTTATGAATCTCTTAAGGTTTAGCCAGAGTTTGCAATGTAAGCGCCCGAAACGACTTGATTCCGATACCTTGATTTTTCTCTGCCTTCTATAAACATAATATACATGCATGTATTTTACATAATAACCTTCCGAAAAAACTTCTCTAAATGATAGTGAAAACCGTATCAAAATCCGTTGCGTAATTTAGGCGGAGTAGATTAACAAACAGACAGACCCAAAAAGCGACTTTGTTTTATATTTATAATCTTCATATAGATTCCCTAAATAAAGTGGTGGATTCCGTATGAAACTCAAGTTGCTTTTAGGACATCTAGGTTTACAAGGAAATCATACCTCAGAACTGCCAACCTCTTTCGATTCGTCTCCACGATGGCTATTCTTCCTGAAACATTTAAAATTCAAAATACTACTATAGAATTATCTACGTAATTCATAGCAAAAACGAGTGTGCTTTGGAATACTGTGCATAGTAGATAGGTACATCGAGAACGACGTCTTAGGCACCGGCTAGGAACTACAGATTGACCCTGCCTGTTCAGCAAGTAGTCCCAGTACCTGGCCAAGGCAGATATTTACGAGACAAATAATTGTTTTATCGGAGTCTTGCCCGTTAAGTACCTATGTCTTTTTTGATCCAACTCGCGACACAGAATCCATGCACGCGTCAAACGGTTCGCAAAAAATAGAAAAATCCACTATACCTCTTGGAACAAGACCTTGCATTGGCGATGACTACCACCGCAAGAGCAATAAGCAACGAAAACAATAACTTGTTCATCTTCAATCTGAAACAATAATTAGATTTAAAAATTACAACACATTGACGACAATCCTTATCATAATTATCTCAAAAATGGCTAAACCGATTTCAACGCGGTTAGCTTAATTATAAACCTTCACCCAAATTATGAGCTCGTAAACGAAGAAATGGGTTAGAAATGGAACATCCGTTTATATGTTATAATACCGCAGACACCACAAACAGACAAGATGAGCCATCAAAAACATTATAACACCTCACATTTTAGTTATAGGTTAACTTGAAACGTGCAACTTAAAATATAATACATTACACAACTTACGTGTGTATACAAAAAACAAGAATATCACAATAACTCGTGCGAACTTATTACTCTTACAGACTTGGGCCAACTGAGATTTGGTGGAACCAGATAGTGTTATAATATTATTGGGCGAACTTAATTACCATACTCGTATCTTCGGGCTAGACCATTAAAATAAGGTCAAATGATAACGGTTATGCATTCAATTTGTATCAAAATAATGATGACGTGTAAACATTATTATCGTGGGGCAGGATGTTTTTGTCACTGGAAGATTAGGATGATTTGAATTTTAATCTCAAAATGTATATAAATAATATAAAGTCCTGACCTAATAAATATCCTAACTAGTTGATTCACCAACGCCGAGCCAAAACCGTTGAAATCAGAGGCTTACAAATTTCATTTGGAGAGTATGTACCGTGAAGAGTCCCATGACATAACTCCACACCTAGGAAAAGCTTCAAATGGAAGTTCAATCTACAGTTTACTCGCGCGCTGCGTGTACAAGAAATATCAACACACTCAATTCACCATGTTTTATCTGGATTATTCGATAAACGTTCAGCCGGCGCCGTCAGCAAGAAAATAAGCTCCTTACACGAATAGAAGGGATTTTAATATCCTTAAGTAGTGATGATACTGGTTTTCTCTCCTATAAAGGACTTGCAAAGTAATCCACAGAAGGCGCGCAGATATCTTGCAAATCTGTTTGAATCATCGCATCCTTTTCAAACAAATAGGGTCCGAGGAGTTCTTAAAAAGCAATGTTTATTTTTTAACATAAAAGGAATGCTTTCCGGGATTTTAATCGGTAATGAACGTAAAGTTAATAATCATTTTAATTATGTTGATTAAAATGTTTCTACCTTCATTCCCTTTTAACTTCACACATAGTTAATGCTGGTATGTATATTACTGTGTAAATCACGTTTAGGAGAGTTAGGAGTTAGGAGTTATAAAAAAATGTCACAAATATTGTAAAAGATATGGTGCACTTTCTTACATTTATTTTTACTTACTATAAGCAACCGGTTGACCATGCTGGGCGGTCATGTAGATCCTATGGACCCTTTCCAAAATGTATCCTGTAGAACACAGCTAAGAGAGCCACTCGACGCCGGTCTTCGAGGCTCTGGAGCCGAGACTTTGTTAATTTTACATCTCCAATGAGTCGTCTTGCACGCTTCTCCACCAAGTACAGAGCATCCAGTTGATATTTAGCAGACCCATCCCAAAGGTAACAGCATACTCAATGCACTGGCGCTTATAAAAAGTTAGAAATTACTCAGGTGTAAAAAACTGATTCACCTTGTTGTGTAGTGTACAGAAACATTATTCCCAACAACAGAACAAAACACCCTATCTAAGTACATCCCAGTTGAAGATGCCAAGCTTTTTATCTGTTTTTGCCCTGGACTCGATGAAGCTTTTCAAGTTGACGGCTGATGAAAGATTAACACTCAACACTACAAGATGATAATTTTAGGTCCGGGAAGCATTTTGAAAGGTTGACGCTGAAGGCTGAACTGACTTCGTTTAGCGGTGAAAACTCCATGCCTGCGTCTTTGAGGCGTTACATTTTAAAACTTGTAGCTATATTAAACTTCAACTCGCAATTTTTACAAATATAAGTATCAAAGGGTTCAATATTTCGTAGAATTTTACTTTAAAATAAATCTGAATCAGTTGCAGAAAAAAAATCTATTCATTTTCTATGTTTTCGAGTATTCAATTAGCAAGAAATAGAAAAATTGCGAATGACTGACGGATTATTGCATTAGTTTTCAATGGTGCTGAATGTACTTACAACTTAAAGTAAAATTGCAAACCGTTTTAAAACTTCTCCGATGGAGTGGAGTTCGAAAATGGTATTATAAATTCAGCAGTTTACAATCACAGCGCTACTTGGCGAAGGTAAAAAACCTTGGAGGGAAACTCGTTCTAACTTTTCCTATTTTTCTGCGTTAATTTCGCCTGAACCCATTACACTTTGCAACAATTCTTAGTGCGAACGTTTCTATTAGGATGTTTAAATTGCATTTTAAATGACTTTCCCCTACTTTGGAAAGTTTTATAATGTTTCATTTATCCATAACAATCCTTTCTCATAATTTGATTCTAAAATTGACATTTACAAATATTTTTTTGCTAATAAACTATGTATTTATATGATTTATGTAAAATAAATTAAATATAGGAGTATCTTTCTCCTCTTTCTCCTCTTTCTGCTTTTATCTAAGACCTTGATATATTTAATCAAACCAATGTTACCAATAATATTAATCTTTTACAAAGGTAAAGGTTAGGTTTAAAAGATTAAACGTAATAGCTATCCAGCAAAGTAAAGTAAATTAAAACCAAAGGATAAAACTCTATAAATAAGTAATAAACACACACACTCACACCCCCGTACTAGGATTTCCTTTGTTGAGGGTGGTGGACACACGCAGAAAACAACACAATTTAACGCCCAACACCCGAGTACAAACATTTATCAATCAAATAAAGTTCTTTGTTTGTTTATTCTTTGTGCAAACTGATATAAAACTTCATGTAAATGGGTTGTGTGTACTGCTGTTGGTGTGTAAAATAAATAAATTAAAAAAAATGTCTGTCCCCGCCGGGGGTCGACCCGGGACCCACAGCGCGTTAGTTAGGGTCACTAACCAACGCACCACAGAGTCGATATTTAAAAAAAAATACTACTCCTCTATTACACACCATAAGCAGCACGTGATCGACGCGTATTGTCGACGGACCGAATTTTGCTGCTTACAAGAATTTATTAAAAAATATATATAATGTTTTGTTGTTTATGTTCTTTGTTACAAACTTTCTAAGTATATCGTTGTTGTCTGTCTATCTTTATTAATTCTGTAAAAAAATAGTTTTTTGTACTTTTTGTAAAAGTGCCTGCTAGATTAGGTTGCTATTCCTTAAAAGCACGCATGCTTAACACTTACCCTAACGAATATTAAGAAGCATTTGTCACTTTCCTGTCAATTAGCTTTCTGTAAGTATGCCTAAAATCACGTCGATCCGTTACTCCGTTGCAGCGTGATCGACAGACAAACCAATGTTCGCATTTGTAATATTCGTAGCGATTTATGTGTCAAACAAATGTCTGTGTCGGCAGGGAATCGAGCCCGAGAGAGCAGCGCGTCACATATGGACACCGCCGATGCACCATCGTCAAATGAGAGCGCACTTTAAGTCAAATTTTCAGATTGTGTCACTATCTATTTACTGTAACATTTGTACTCAAAAGCTAAAAGATCTTAGAGTGACGCAAAACTCGTAGCAAAGTTGAGCAATGAAATGTTAAGGATGAATAAGTTAATTGGTCCCTGGAGCGTATCGGCGGGCCTCCTGTGCCACAGAGGAATGCATTTAAATTGGATTTTAAGAGTAGAAATCACGGCGCGCTCTCTCTCCGAGGCTTGTTAGAGTCAATCTCAAAGTTTACGTAAACGAATAAAGCTCTGTGAAACCGAATTTATCGGAATCAATTCCAACCTATACCTCTACAGCTATTAAGATATCTAATTGAACTACGATCTGAATAGCTTTGAAATTAAATCGCTTAGAACGTATCGAGTAACTTGTTCTATGAATATCAAAGTACTTACCTACTTGATTGTAGGGCAGAGTCAGAAGCACATTTCCCCGAATTATGCTTTACTTATTTGTAATACAAAACGAGTAACATCGTTTTGACGGGTTTGTTGTAATAGTTGGTAGTTAAGATCTATTTTAAAAAATCATTATTTATTTTTTATTGAGTAGCACGAGGAGTACCTACAACTAAATTATGACTAAATCTAATTTTGCGTTAAATCTCATCATATCTCAAAGATCCATAGTTTGGATCCCAGGAACGACCGGTGTTTCAAAGTTTTGTAAGTACGTTTTAAGCTGTTTTATAGTTTTATACACTGTGCCTTTAATCTCTCTCAAACTAAATAGTTCAACACTGTCATAATTAAATAATTTTAATAATTCATTATTGGAATGACATGGAGAACAGATCAATTGTAATCTCTATTAAATTCTGGCAACACTAGTAGGTATTATTTCTTTGATGACTCCCTGGTCCCGCGGTAGTACAACTGCCTGCTGATCGAGGATGCCTTTATGTGACAGATAAGTGTTTCTTCACGGGTCGTGGTCGTGAGATGCGATGTTTCGTGTGCAATTCCGTCATCCACGAAACACTGTATCATTTCGGATGGTATGACTGTGTATAAGTTTATTTTGATTTATATTTATTTTTATTGGACAAAAATAAAAACTGTCTAGTCAAAATGTGGGTCATCCCTTATATTTTTTTTATTTTTTTTTATATCATGAGTGTAGCAAACGAGCTTGCAGCCCCACCAACCGCTGCTGCCCATGGACATCTATGACTTAATGTAAATTTTTGTTTTGTTTGTTAATCCCATCCTGAGATTGGCCACAACAACCACTGGCGTGGGACTTGGCCACTCCACTCCCCTTATTTTGTATCTTATACGACATAAATTAATAGAATCAACAATTAAACTCTTGTTAAAACAGCTTCACCATTTAACCGCGACGTTTCTATGCAAGATGCGTCGGAAGGCTAATAATAAACGTAAGCAGGGGCGGCGTGTACTTGCGGTGCGTAACCCCGTGGAAGGAAACGGTTCTCTTTACGAGCTATTCCGCTGAGCCAATATTTCTCCGCGACAGTGCGCGCTATCATAAAATAAAACGAAAAATTCCAACGCTCTGTCTTCAGCCGCCATGAAAATCATAACAGGCGAGATTTTATGACTTCCTTCGTGGACAATACTCCGCACAGGTGATTAATTACCACATAAATAATATCGTTGCTTATATTGGCAAGCGTATCCTAGCTCGAGGTGGTGTTTTATTTTGAAACAGAAGCAGCATGTTTGGGTGTATAGAACAAAATGATATGATTTTAGGTAGAAACTGTTATATTCGTTTGATAAGTTTTATATATTTTTCAGTTCATATAAGAAAACGTTTCAAACAAACGAACTACTTATTTGTGTGTAAATTTTATCAAATGAATTTTACAATTTCCAATTGTTAAAGCGTCATTATTTAAACAAATGAACTATTATTAAGAATTAAGGAAAAAGAGCATCGGAGTCGGCTATTGTTGGTACACGTATGAATCTCTGGAGTGCACTCGTAATGTCGCGTATTCGGATCTCACGAACACAAATACTTGACAAAATACTCTGCCAATTGCGTCAGAGTACCGCCCTCAATTGTTCGGGATGAAAAATGGCCTATTCGGATTGTTCGCGAACAAAATGCGTGCCGTGCGGGTCATTACGCTTTGTTTTAGGAGTAAGTACTCACAACAAAAAATACGCTGTGAAAAGCTGAAATTTTCGCTTCCGCCCTCTTGGCTTGTGAGCTCCTAAGCAGCTTTTAAACTACCGCCAATTGTGTTCCGTTGTTCGGTTATTCAAAGTCTTACTTTTCTTTTCGGTATTGGATTTACCGTTTGTTTGGGTTATAAATTATCCGTAAATATTATGCATATTAAAATTTAAGAATAAATACTCACTCATCACAACCCATCACTGGCCTACTACTGGGCTCGGAACTAATATTTAGAGCATTATAGAGAATTGTCAGGCATACAATACAGGTCGCCTTTCGATGTTTTCCTTTACCATAAAAATCATATTATAATGATTAAGTGCTTATAACTCACATAACTCCGAAGTCAAAGGTGTGAATCAATAGGCCCCCCCTCGAACTTGAACCTCGGACCTCCGGAATAGGAGGCGGAAGCCTTAACCACTCGGCCATCACTGCTCTACAATGTACGTCTAAATACTTATACGACATTATAAATTATAACTTAAATCTGAGTAACATAATTAAGTAAATTTGCTTTCGTTTAAATTTTTTTTTAAATCTTTCAAATAGTTCTCTCAAATAATATCACTATCGAAGAAAGGTAATTTACGATAGTCGTATCAAAAGTGGCTCAGAAAAATAATTTGAAAACGGAAGCATGAACTTCCAGAGAGAGCGTCGATAAAAAATCGTCTATGAAAATAATATCGTTCGCGATTTTAGTGTCCAGTATCCGATTGGAATGAGAAGATTGTCTCGCCCGAGCGGGGTTGAGGCGATAATAACAATGTAGACACTTCCTCAATCTAACTTCTTCAATATATTCTCAGACCGAAGCGATTCCAATAAAAATTTGTCAGCTTGCAAAATATAGAACGACTGCACTTGTAATCTTGTCCGAACTTTTGTAGTAGTTCAATTGTTATTTTGTGTGCATTAACATTTTACTAATAAAACTACAATAATTCGTTAAGTCGTCATGTCTTACTGATGGGCATTTGATCTCTGTAGCCTCTCCCTAATTAATCTACCCAATTGCCGAAAGTTTATGAACAGACCGAAGATCTCTGAGAAACCTTAACGAATGCTATTTAATGAAGAGTTAACAGTTAAAGTCATGGGCTACCACGCTAGGCCAAGGGTGGGTCAGCAGACTCCACATGGCTTTGATCATATCTTGGAGAACCTTTGGACATGCATCATCACGTTTTTCCACCCAGTTTCCTCATGCAGTTCATCTGGTATTAACAGCACCTGGTGATCACTGCAGACCATTGATCAGATAGGTGTACATGGTTTCACCAGAACCGGGAGATACTGAAGTCCATTTGCCAAGTGACATCATTCTTGTCTTTCTGTTTGAAAGGTGTGGTTGCATGGTTTGTGACCAACTTCGAATAAAACTGTGGTCTTGTTGTAAATACACTTGTTTGTTATCTACATGCGGGTTTGCTATTTGGCATTCAAATGTATCTACAAAACCCTGCATTCAAAGATCATAATCTTATGTTGCAATTTTGTAAGGTCTCCATATTTGAGACAAATTCTGCGTGAAACTGATCGGAGCCGTGATAATATAAGTTACTAATAGCGACGAATGGTAATTAATTAATTAAAGCGAACCCTTCGCGATTACACTCTAAGGACCCATTACTTACTTAATCATCATTAGCAGCCGCTGATTTCATCTGACTTTTCAGGAGTTTTTAATAACTGAACTAAGAATGTCGTTTTGTTGTTACGACAAATATTGTGGATATAGCTACTTAGTAACGTATCTTATATATTAATACGTGAAGCAAAAACTTACGGTACCATTTTACGAAAATTACGAGGACGGAGGTGTATGAAATTTGACACAGTTAAAGTTTATATGGAGAAGAAGTGCGATAGCTAATATTTTAAACTACATACTACATTAAATTAAAAAATAAAACATGACACACACACTACCATGGGTTTGACACACATACAATAAAACATTCACCGACGCGGATGATTTAAGTAACAATGCCAAACGTATTGTCTCTTAAAAAAATTTAATTAACTACGATCAAATTTCGACCTTTAGGTGACCACTATTTTATGGTAATCTGTTTATTACTACGTAAAAGAGAAGTTTCAAAAGCGATCAGCCTATTCAGTCTTTTTTTTAAAGATGGCATGATCGAAATGTTTCTTGGTTATTCGTGTTACAGAAATCAGTCCGGTCAAAAGAAATCAACTTTTGCACTTAGAACCTTCGAGGACCTGATCTTATTTGCCCTATGTCTTCAAAGAACAAACTTCCAAGAATGCACTTGATCGCAGAAGCGCAATATCGATTTATCTTTTACGACAAGCGGTCACCCTTTCAACTGTGCCGGTCGGTTAAGTTTGACACAAGGGGCTATGGGCGCTTCGCCCTGTATAAATAATTTTTATTATCATAACATGGATTTCTGCGCAATTTTTGTTTTAGTAATACAAACTCGAAGATGTAAAATCGATCGAGGCTATTATATTTGTTTGTTGTATTGTAGGTGTTGTGTACTTTTTTATGTTTGCTGTATTTAGATATTTTTTAATTTTATGTGCAAATAAAGTGTATGTTGTGTGCATTTTAAGTGATCAACATTTTAGTGAAATTCTAAGTAATGGATTTATTCAGCTACAACCGGTACAAAACACCTGTGAAAATAGAAATTTTGCCAGTCTACCGAAGCGTAGTGTTGTCGCAAAAATTCATTAAGAATACGGATATTTGCTCCACCTTAACAAGCTCTTTGAAACAAGATCTCACACATAGTTCAGTAAAGAATTAATTTTTTTGGTCCTCTTTCACATGTATGGAAATATTAAATAAAAACCACATTTTAAGTAAATGAATTCTTGAACAATATAGAATTTCATTCCATTCCCTTTGAGGTCGGGCTCCTTAAAACGGTAATAGGTTTTTACTTTCGATTTCATTAAAGTTATGTTATAATTTATTTATAGTCTTTGATTTAAATAATAAAATGAGTTTCAGCCCCTCTGAAGTAGTACAAACGTAGTAAGGCGAACGCTTCGTAACCCGGAGCGACAACGACAACTCAATTTGTTATTAATTTTGAAACTTTCGCTCACCGTAAACACACCGGCCCGCATTATTCAAAGCAGACCCACTAGGTAATGCATTTAGCGGCCATAAGCTATATTTACGAGGCCCAGGTGGACTTGACGCTTTGGTTCCGTACGCATCTCATTGACGCCGCTTGGGCTGCTCCGCTCAACGGATTCATTATATTGCAACTACAAACTAACTCCTACAGATAAGTTGTTTTAGTAGTTATTTCCTGTAAATTCTGAGATTATATATTATGTTTGGATGTAGAAAATGGTTAAAATGATCATCAGGCGGATTACCTACCACTTTATGATAATTAGACCTTACTTTACTTACATGTATCATTAACCAACAACACTCGGAATCCACAGTGGAGAGGATTTCAATCATTACAATATAAGCGAAATTACCTGACTTTCGCATTGACAAATACAGGAAAACAAACAAGACTTAGAAGCATTTTGGCTGTCCACCTGCATATCGGATCCGATTTATCTTAGCGGATTTCGTACATTACATTGTGTTCAGTTCATTGTGGAATATGCTTTCTCCTGAAATATTCAAAGTACTTACTTAAGTATTTACTTTTTGTTGCTTTTTTACACTTTAATCAATAATATTTGTTCAAGGATTGTTGTTATCACAAGCTTACGTTTTTGTAACAAACCTTTACAATTTTTTACCTGCCAGCCTACCGGAAAGAAGTTAAATCTGCATCGACCTAATTATAAAAATAAAATGAAGTAAATTGTGTGTTAAGGTTCTTCTAATTGCTTGTTATCTTTCTTTTGGCACCCAAGCCTAAGAAGCCATTCTCTAATCCCTGTATTAAGAATTATGCGTGGCGAGGGATTTGAGCGTCTTTTGCCCCATTTGCAGAGGGTAGGCCGTCGCGTTTCGCATCCTCTGGGATTCCATTCCGAAAAACCTCCATAAATATTTCTTACAGTATTTGTATCTTCCTCGGAGTATCGTTAGCACAATGTTTTTCCTTTTCTCGAAACCAGTTAGCATCTGCTCCCGTATAAACAATAATATAGGTTGAGGTCGAAATATAGCCGATGGCGATGTAGGTACAGGTTAAGCCAACCCAAGTTAATCTTTGAAAATCGACTGTTATTGTGTTAACAAATTATAAATAAAACTTGATTTTTATTAAAGTTTAATTGATGACTAATACTAACTTACCTTATCATGCTCATTCAAAATCTTCCAACCTCTATTTGATTTCTTCGATTGATTGATTAGCTTCCAAGCGAAATATGTAGCGCATTAGTCAGGGGTCAAGTGTATTATTCTTCTTGTATGGTTCTTGTATTGTTGGACCTCGCTCACTCTATCGGAGCTCTATAATGCTCTATAATATAAAAAATGCCATACATAATCCTAAAAAGGCGCAACTGAGGCTTGGTAATGGAGCATTTGATATTAATATCGTTTATGATATTGCACCGAACGTTAGCTCTACACTCAAATGAACTCCGAAGTCAAACTTTGTTATTGTCCCATCAGGATATTCCAAATAGTTGTAAAGTTACTCTCTACTAGATATTTCTCGGGTGACTTAGTTTCATCGCCAAAGCAAAGCAATAAGCACTTAGTTGGGATCCAGCCAAGCTAATTCCTTCGTAAACTTCGATTCCAGGTTGTTTATGATTATTAAAATAATTAATGATAATTATAGCGAAAACATTTGTTCAATTTAAGATTATTTAAGTATACCTACATAGACTTATAACGCATCTATGTATACCTACTAAACTATCATTGTAAGTTCGAACCTCAGGCACCACTGAATTCTCGGAGTTATGTAGTAAGGAAACCTGCCTGCTTAATGTTCTCAAAGGCGTGAGAAGGCGACCAACAATTGGCCAGCGTGGTGGACTATGGCTTAGAATGTAAGCCAGGGAGGATCTCATTCAGAGATAAGGCCTGTGGTCAGTAGTAATGAGTTGCGATGCAACAATGATTATTAGTTCAGATTGAATTATTAGGCAGATAAACAGACGTATAGTACCTACTTCTATAACAAAAACACTTGGAAAATCACGTTTAAGTTAGTAAAAACAATATAAAAGCTATATATGATAGCCTTATATTTACTTAGTCAGTGACTGTGAGCCGGCTCTGACTCGAAATAACAGCAATCAAGCAATGATTACACTGGCTGTTCACAAGATCATAAAAACAAACGTTAAAATCTCTGATTCAGATAAAATAAAAGGAAATAAAATGTAATGGCTTCACCGGCAGTAACTTTTGGATTGACACAAAACCTATTAAATTCATCAATTCAATCCCACGTACATTTCGGCTTTAATATACCTACCTAACTAATTACATACAACAATGATCGAATAAGTTTTAGTTCTAAACTGATTTATACAAACCTATTTTTTATTATGCATTAAGTAATCAGTTGGAAGGGTTTTCTGACATGCCTTACCTTTTTCGACCGTTAAGACTGACACAAGCCGCGTGGTTTTGAGCATTTATACGTAGGTATACAATCGAACTAGGTTCATGGTATAAAAAATATTAAACAAATTATTTATTTTTTGCTCATTCAGCGGCCAGCAATTTGCAATGGCTTTAACGAACGCAAACAGTTCACTTTGCAAGAATGAAACGACCGTCGATTTTTGTAACAGACTTGAAATCCTTTTTATACGAGTATGCTTTCACATTACTGTTTTGAGAGCGTAATACCTATAAAGTTTATTGCATTATATTTGAAGGTATCGAAATTCGAACTTAATTGTCAATTTTCACCGTTGGCGTTTATGCGTTCGGCAAAACATCTGGCCCGTTGATTGCTTACGTTTTTATGTGCTCTTACAAACTCGAGGGAAAAGCACCTTAAGGCTGCAGCTCGCTAAATTTCTGGTCGTCAATATTAGGCGGAATCCACATTTTTCTAAGAATTACTAGGTACTTTAAATTGTATAAATCATGTTCAATAATGAAATAATATTTCAATTGAAAACATTGTCGTTGTTGCATTCATTGTCACTGATCTACTGGTTCTTGATTAAAAATTTATTCCTAACATTTTATTTTTTTACTCATTACCGAAAACCGTTTTAATATAGATAATCATGTAAGTCTTATTAATCTTATTCATTAGGCTAAAGGTAGGTATACAAAAAAAAACAAAACACTTCTAAATATTGTTTAATAAAATATATAATTCTAATCGCGGAGTAGTCTCAACAATTATATAATCCTAAATTAATAAGTCAAGTATTGCGTACCTATATCTCGCTTTGACAACCAGAGTCTCGCTCACTGAGATTTAAATTCGCAGTTTTGCAGAAGTAGACTGCGGCCTTAATAATGCTGTTGTACGATAGAACTCGAGTTATAACCAAATTGAATATTAACATTGTATTGTAAACTGGCTTTTCAAAGTACTTTTCAAATTGTAGATACGTTCAGCAGAGCTGAAAATTCACACTATAACCTAATTTGGTGGCAATAACATGGATTAAAGGATAAATATTACTATTCTACTTTTGAATGTTTTGAACTCACGAGTATAATTACTTTTCATTTAGAACACAATTATAATACTTATATATATAGTTGAATTTCATTTAATATTATTTTGTGCATTATAAAAGAAAGGTGTAGTAGGTATTTGTCATTAGGTACTTCTCACCACATAATTTATTCTGTGCCACTACCAAGACACTAATCATAAGGGAAACATAAGGGAAAAGTAAAATACCGGGATTAAGTCACTTACTGTAAACATTACTTACCAAAATTAAGCTTAAGACAATTAAAAAATATGCAATGTAGAATTTACTTGGATGTTTGCAGAGGACCCTTTTCTATTATTTTCACCGAATGTCAGGGTGTGTACATTCTTACAAAAGTTGCCATAGGGTCACAGCGACCGACTGGAATTATCTAATAATGGTCTCTTAAAAGCAAACCCGTGTAGGACAGTCCAGAAGGGATGTTAAGTAGCCACATCCCGAGGGTCAACTGAAAGGTTTTGACCATACATCCCCCAGTATTATTGGAAATAGATATATAGATAGATAATACACTTTATTGTACACAATCAAAACACAAAACATACATGATATAAAACAAAGAAATTAACACCCGACGTAAAAAGAGGTGTTGTAAGTTTGACGTGTCTTTAAGTGTGTAAATGTATCTGTGTGTCTATCTGTGGCATCGTAGCTCCAAAACCAATTTTGATGGGGTTTATTTTTGTTTGAAAGCTGACGTGATTATATGGTGAGAATAGCCAACGCACATACCATCCACTGCCGCCTATTGACGTCTGTGTCAAACCTCGAATAAGACGGGAGCGAGGGGCTGTTAGTAAAGTTAGTCCTGTTAGTATTAGGTGTTAATAAGACGTATTAGTAGAATTAAACGTAATAATCGCTATAAATCAGCGCCGCGGCCACAGCGAGCCAATTTCAGGCGCTATAGCACATGCGATCAAACTCCTGGGTCGAGCGAATAGCGAATACCTACCAATTTCTGTCGCTATAGCACATGCGATCAAACTCATAGGTTGAGCGAGTACCAATTTCTGGCGCTGCACATGCGTTCCAAGTCATAGGACTCTATTCCAGTGACCCGCTAAAAAAAAGTATCACTAGTATTTTAGATGTTATAGTAAAAGAAATAAAGATTCATATAAAAGATAAATAGTGACAAATTACAAGCACACTATCATTAGCAAAAACGTGGCTAGAATTAATCAAACCCGATCGATTTGAAAGTAATGAACGAGCTTTACTGCTACACAACAATTCCCCCGATTTAATCTGAACAATAAGCTATTGAAGTAAAAGACAAGATTAAATTATAGATACAGGCCTGCAGACACATAATGGACAAATGGTTTTCGGACCCTCACGGCTTTCACCGGTAAGATGACAGTCTGTAGGTAATTACAACGGTCTAGAGCAGATGCACTAAGATTGCGAACAATTACATACATTCTTGACTTGGCAATTATTTATTGAAGACTTTTTATTTTATTTTTATGATTTAAGCTTAACGAGCAAGCAGACGGGCCACCTGATGGTAAGTGGTCACCGTCGCCTATGGACCTTTGCAACACCAGAGGAGTCGCTAATGCGTCATCGGCTCATGCGGCTGGGATTACTAATATTTACTAACAGGATTAACTTACACTAGTAGTCTTAACTTCCTTAACGAATACTACTGGCTTAGTTGGAGCCCAGACCTGGACTTGTTTTATTCGTCGCCTGCTGTAATTTGCAGAACAGCTAGCGAATACATCCAGAAAGAAGTATGTATGTAAACGGTTTAGGTTTTAGGAACCTGTTATGTTTACTTGATTTTGTTATAAAAAATAAAAATAAAAAATATATTTATTATTATATTTAATTGCAAAAAAAAAAGCTAGTAATATTCCTATCAACACCTAACACTAACAGGACTAACTAACTAACGGCCCCGCGCAGTTTGTCATAGATGTCTTTGGGCGGCAGTGGTTGATGGGACTACATGCTCGATTGCTATTCATATAACATAAAAATTAAAATGAAATCCGTCGTCAACTCACCTCACCCCAACGCTCCGGCGGCCAAAGACGCCAGCACGACTAGAAACGCCGTGGCCACGCCCCCAGCGCCAACTCCTGCACCGTACACCGCTCCGGAGTCGATGCCCGTCCCGAACGCGTCCGCTGCAGACAACGTATCTGTAAAGCGAGCACCGGTTAGCGCTGAGCGCGGCCGGTGGGCGCTTCTAGACATGGGCTTGGTATCTTTGTACATCCTACTGTTTGCGTTACTCTGTGGTTTATGTAAGTAAGTGGAAAAAAAAGGTACGTACATTTGGCAGTATACGCCACTATACATTTGCATTACTCTGCGGTATAATTACGTAAGTTCATTTTAACATTCAATACAAACTTTCGTGGTTTACTGATGCTATTTTTATTGGATAACTGTATTTTTGTTGTTAAAATAATTTAAAAAAAAAAAGTACGTAGGTAAGTATATGCCACTCCTATTTGCATTACTCTGCGGTTTAAGTACGTAAGTAAAAAAAAAAAAAAAGAAAAAAAAAAAAAGTTATTAAAAAAATAA
>DWMR01000141.1:0-15774 GCA_018245355.1 Dalla costala
GGCTCTGAAGAGGAATTAAAAAATACATTTTTGTGTTGTTATTAAGTTAGTTTTAGTTAAAATAAGATTCAATTTATTCATAATCCTAAGGTTTAGTATGAAAATGATAAGAATGCGCAATAAGAGACATTTTACACATCATTTACTAATATTGTTTTGGAATCTGCCCGCAAGATTATTTAAAATACCAGAAATTACCTAATTACCTATTCTAACCAGAACGGTATTTGTGTAAATATTTAACGCATTTTGGAAGATAGGATATTCATGGTGAGTATTTATGGGAAGGAGTTTTAAGTAGTACCTACCAAATTATTCAGTTTAAAAACATTATAGTTAACGGGAACAACGCGGCTTTAATTTAATAACCGTACCGTGAGCTCAGAACCTACAATTTCGAGGTACGAATTTCACGTTTAGGAATAGCACTCAGAATTCACGAGATTTCTGTCACAGAACCATGTTCTACCCAGTTTCACTGCGATTTATGAAAGTGACGAAATTTATGGCTCTGCCACAAAATGTCCGCTCGTACTGTGACGGAAAATTTAGAACTGATACGATTATGTTACTTTGTTCGCTTGCATGCGCAATAAAACGCTTGTTAAAATTCAGACAACGCACAGCCTTAACCGGTGAGTCTAAAAGCATGAAATGTTACACGGGAGATTCTTTCATAGGTAGGTAATGTATTTAAAAATTCTTCTGCTAAGGGGTTATCCCCTATTTAAATAGGGAATGAAATGTTTATGGAAACTCGTCATTTATGACTATATAGGTATATAGGTATACAGAAATGGCTGTTTAGGCTCAGCGTTATCAGCGTTTTTGGAAATTCATCCCGTAAGAAGGTTTAATATAGGGAAGAATGTTTGTATGGGAAATGCGTTATTTGTAATGTTAAAACATAAATCTTGATTTTAGGCTTAGATGAACTTCGAAAGTAACTAGGGTTGACACATAGGAACACACACACACACACACATACACACATAGGTTACTAGGGTTGTAACATGGGAATTTCACGGATTGACCTGAAAATAAAACTACGAAACACGCATAGGAACTGCAACAAGGGCTTTTTGTAGCCATTTCTCTATTCAAACGTTTTGAAGATTTAAAAGTTATTATGGCATATTCCGTAAATCAATGATTGATTGCATTCCAAGTCTGGACACAAAAATTAGTATATCGCGAAGTCCTAGAGGGGATTCTCTAATTTTTCTTTGCAGGGTTAGGTGAACAGTTTGTTAGTGTTTATTTAAGTTCGTTTTTATTTACCAACCTCAACCAAACGAATTCCTCGCTGCGACCAAATGGTAAAAAATAGGAGTGGAAAGCTCAGGAATACTTAATGTATATTTTCTGTGCTATCGAATGAATAACATTTGTTGTACAAATATTTTCTGTACATTATTTTGTAATCATCTGTCATCCAATAATACTTTTTACTTTACTGCAACGTTTTATTAAGAGAACGAAAAAATTATCCAATCAGACTTCTGATGCAAATGATGCAATTCCTTTTCTAGAAACAGTTATACAAATCCAAATTGCATCAAATCAATATTTTTAATCTCCCTTATTTAAACAAAAATTACTTTGCCTATCGAAGCTACACTTTTTTACGTGGCGTGGCGTTTAGAATTTACAGTTTTTAGAACGATTTACAGTTTAATACATTTCTTATAAAATATCACATATTTTTCGTATATTTCTTCTCAGTGATGATAAATTGTATTTTATAATTGGTATAATATGGGTCAAGTAAACAAACTGAAGAAAACGGATATAAAAAGAAACTTAAATTTTCTATAAAAATGTATTAAGTTGTTATTGGGGTAAAATTGGAGCTGAACAAATAATTAAGAACGATCAATAAACTGTTCGCCAATCGAAAAGAAACTTAAATTTTCTTTAAAAAATTATCAAGTTGTTATTGGGGTAAAATTAGAGCTGGACAAATAATTAAGAACGATCAATAAACTGTTCGACGCTCGTATTAGATGAAACAAAGTAAGGGGTTTAACACTAAAGGAGGCAAGGGAATACTTCACAAGTCTGAAATTAATATTTAAGTGGCTTTACCGGCTAACACCGGCACAGGATTTTATCTGGCAATTTTAGACATGTCGCACGGAAAAGGGAGTATTGTATAAAGACAAAGACGTCATAAAATTCTTATGAGAATACACGCAGTCTTTTGATATTCTTTTTCTTGATTCCGGTCCTAAAATGTTCGATTGAATTCATATTCAGACTGTTAGATGCTACTAACCAAACCTAACCTAACACTTTCATCATGCTGGCATGTCGAAGTAACCAAAGACGAAAACGACCGAACGAGACGAGTCGGAAGATTTTGTTTTTTTTTACGATTGGTTATGTAAAATCCTCCGTAAAAATTGTATAAATAAATAACACCCTTTAAACTACTATTATGGTTATGAATTTTGTAATGAGGCAACAGTAATCTAGAGAGTAGACGTCTAATAAATCCACAAGCACTTGTGATGTGACACTAAAATCTAGTAGGACAAGACGCCTCGGACTGAAACGATCAACATTATGTCGGCGGATACCTTAAGAGGGTCGATTGGTGTAGTTCTAGACGTGGGCTCATTGGACACTAAAGCCGGATTTGCGGGAGAAGCGTTTCCGAGATGTATCGTGCCGACGACCGTGGGACGGTAAATTTAACTATTAGCTTCCTAACTTACATAGCGACTGCTGTATATCTTAATACAATACTACTATTACGATAATATTGTAGGTGGCTTAACTTTCCGCATCCTGATAGGAGACCAGTGCTCAATAGGAAACCGGTTATAAATTGATGTAATGACGAAAATGATGATCAGTTGTATGGTTTAGCTGTGAAGGCGTATCAAACAAATCATCAAATATTCTATTATTTATTACACTATTAACAAGTAATAATTCTCATCAACGTAAACAAATTGTAGAATTAATGTACCTAAGTGACATCTGCTAAACGTGACAGAATCCAACGGTTTTAAGGTATTTTAGGAATTCCGAGCATTAAAGGGCAATCCTCTCAGTGGTCAGAAATAGAATAAAAAGTATAAAAAAGTAAAACCTCCCGGTAGCGTTCAGTCACGTTTCAAAATAGAGTATTTTTCTTGTATAGTCACGTCCTGATAAATCACACGCTGTTTCGTAAATTATGCATAAATTCAATTGCGTAAATCGAATTGCGATTTTATATCGTTGGCGTTAACTTGTGCGTGAGTGAATAAAATAATTCAAACTAAGAACATACATACACAGAATAAGTTTTTAACGTGGTAGCGTTCATGTTAGGTCAAATCTGAAATGAGGAATAGGGAAAAATTTTGGAAGGTAAATCGGAGCCAACTTTGACAAAAACCAAAACTGTATCATTAATTTTTTTTGTAATAATATATTTTCCTATAGTCTGGCCGCGGGGAGAATGTGTTCCTGACAGGTCCTGTCCGAATGAACGATGTAAGTTTGAAATGGCGTGAAATTTTCGTTAAATCACCTTTTTAAGGTAGAACCTGTGTACGGTTTGCCCGGGGCAGAATCACCGCAACACCCATTTCGGGCGTGAAATAATTGTTTTTCAACAATTGTGTTTTAGTCGGAAAAGTGTGGATGCCGGTTACACTTATACAGGAGGCGACCACCTCAGTTCTCTGGGATAGCAACGCATTTGTTGCCAGCTTCGAATAGGACAAATACTAACTTACTAACAGGATTATCTTACAATAACAGCCCTAACTCCCACAGTCCTATTGCTAACGAATACTAAACAACTATTCCTATGAACACCTAACACTAACAGGACTAACTAACAGCCCCTTGCAGTTCTAATCGAAGTACAACCAATCATGGAGCGTTCATAGAGAGAAATTTTATAAATTTTAAATCGCGTTTAATTAATAAAACAACTGATTTTTAAAATTTTTCGCCTTGACTATCAACATTATTTAAATATAGTTTAACAATATAATTTAAAAATCGATAAAAATACCACGTTTATGATTTTACTATTAAACTTTAATGAGAACATCACGTATTAGACAATTTAATATTTGCAATAAATTTTATTAAAACAAATGAAGAACTGTGAATTTTTCAAGTGGTCTTGATATGTAAAATCCGAAATTAAGAGGAATATCGAAAATCGCTATAAAGAGTCAAAACTAAAACTGCATCATAAATATAACTACACACTAATGTGTAGTTATTTTAGGCCGTATTCCTCCAAGTTCTAACGTAGGATAGTTCATAAAAGATACGGTTGACGTTTGTGTGATTAGATCTTATTTATATTAGAGTCAATTTGCTTATGCAACTTCATAAATTCTATGTAGTAAGTAATTATGGTATGGGTAGAGTCCTAACTTATACCAACGAGTCGTCAAGCAATTTATTCAGATTCTTCATATGACAACACTTACGCAAGATGAAAATGTACCTGGGGGTCTACTCTTGAGGGGCATCGTCCGTTCCCGACGTTAGTTGTCAATCAATCCAACCGTCCTGTCAAATATAACAGCACAGTCGGTTAGTTTCAAAGGCGGCAATCTGACTTTTTCACATTCGTTGGGAAACTAAATAAAATGGACAACTTACTTCAAATTACCCTCGCGGTAATAGAATTAATTCATTTACAATCTTAAACAAGGTAACAGATCTATTCAAATCCTTTTAATATGATTACTCTTTCAGTACGAGTCATAAATTCAGTTAAAATTTTGCATGTTGCCAGTTTTCAAGCCTAACTTTTAAGATTGCCGCTTTTGAACCCAATCAAGGTGCAGACAGCCATTTTTGATTCCAACAAACTGCTTCTAGAATCAGGGTTGGGACAAAAACATTTAACCGCCCTACCACACATGTTTATTGCACCAAATTGGATGTCTTTTTACACAAGGCTCCCCCTCTCAAATTTGACGTGCCGGAATGCTATAATTTAGAGTTATGATTATTTTGAACGCCTTATTAAAGGGGAGGTAACAGGAGGTAACGGAAGTCGAAGTGTTACAATTGTAAGGGTGCGTCCATATTAAAGGTGGATTTTCGTAGCGCACATTGTGATTGTAAAGGAGAGGTGCAACCTACTATTTAACGTATACACACTCACACCCCTGTGTTGCGGGTGGCGGACACACACAGAACACAATACAATAACACCCAAGACCCGAGTACAAATATTTATCAGCAAACAAATGTCTGCCCCGGCCGGGGATCGAACCCGGGACCCACGGCTCGTCAGACAGGGTCACTAACCAGCGCACCACGGAGTCGTCACTACTACGTCGTACTATTTGTGTCGAGATTATAGGCCGACGGGGCACCGCTATATTAGACACGGGTGCAACGAATTGCATTGCGGGCCCGACGCTACATATATATCATATATATCATATATATCATTTACTGCGGGAAGACGGCGTCGAGTTTGCGGAATCTAATCGCACAGTGGGCCTTGCCGACGGGTCATAACACTCACAACAGATTCGTACCACACTGGTAGGTATGACTAATGTTAGACGCCTTCTAGGACGTACCACCTACCACAGTCATAGTCTTCCCGGGCGCCGATACTAGGACATTGCTAGGAAGGGATTTTATTACACAGGCGGATCTCCTGCTGGATATACCGCAGGGCGCCTAAAGCTTTATTAGACAGCCGCATCATAAATATTTCTTTTTGGATAATCATGACTTACGTACTAATGATGATGCAGAGTTGATGCGAATGGATGTTGCGATGCTTACCCTTAGAGGTGACAAGGGCACGAAGCTTTCGACCAGTCAGTGAGCGCAACTGAATACTTTGTTGATAGGTAAAGCAAGTTTCGCCACTGAACGACCTCCGACAGAGTACGCCAAACATCATATGAAAGTAAGTGAGTCACAAAATCCTATAAATTCACCTCCATATGGAATGTCGCCGAATACAAGAACGATCCTTGAGATGTGCGCTCCAGGCAGCTGATGTGGTGTCTGAAATGAGAACACTGGTAGAAAGTGACAAATGTGACAATGCCGTGACGAGCATCGCACCATACTTGCGGAAACTGTCCACGGTGCTCCTAAACGCTCGTGACGTACACGTGAAGGCACAAACGAGTCAAAAACGTTACGTGATGAGGGTAGGCGACCTCCTCCAGATTATTCGTCTGGAGACTTGGTACTATTAAAAACCCAGAGGGCTAAACCTGGTGGGGAAGGACAAACTCCTTAATTCATCCCCAGACGCGTCGGGTCATGTAGGATCCGGGACATTCTTAGTCCCACTACGTACTCCTTGGAAAGGATAGGCGATGGGGAGCTGTTAGGAACATACCACGTATCCCAGTTGACCCCATTCATAGGAGATGTTCAGCCGCCACCGGTACGCCGGTAAAACGTAAGAGAGGTAGGCCGCGATGGTATGATCTTTAGGAAGTAAATGAGGATACAACTCGAACTCTAGGACGTGTTGTTCGGGTTGTAGGGGATGGATGTAAGGCTGGCAACATTAGTCGCTATTGGATTTAACACAGAAAACCACTAGTTGTATAAATATGTAAATATATTTTATTCATTGGATTACAGAGAGATCGAATCTTAAACTCACATTATTGTCTAATGTAACTGATGTGACAGTGAATGATGTCTTCTACCTCTAAACATATATAATACGGTTACAAGGTTTACACGAAAGAGTTCCAACAGTCGCTATTCCTCTGTGCCTCTTTCACAACTTCTTCCTTCGTTCTTCATACAATCAATTGCTCGCTCACTCGTCTCCCACTCCACCAACCTATGGACGAAACTTAGGATTTACTAAACCTACGTTTGTTCGTCTTACCTACGCGGCGCCGACATAGTACGCGTTGGTAGCTAAGTCGCAGCGCTTACGCATTTAGGCGCAGCAGAATCTGGCCCTGCGGGTTATCATGGGAGCTGGTCCAACACGACTTGACGGACTTCCAAAATTGACAGGACGGATCACGGTTGGATTGATTGTCAACTAACGTCGTAAACGGACGACGCCTGTAAAGAGTAAATACCCAGACCATGTGTATCAATTTGTTTTTATCATACTAGATGTTACCAACCAGCCAAAGATTTTTCGGCCGCTATTTCTTTGTGACACGAATCGCCAATTTTTTCGAACACAACTCTGCACAACTATTCCTCCAAGGCACAACTACTTCAATAAATCGACTACCAACGTAAGAAAAGAATAAAATTTTTGTGATTATTTGAAATACTGTATGTTGTACCGTGTTAACTTGCTGTGTTAACGTGGTGTTAACTTTACTTTCATACAATGAACGATAAATTTAGAAACCGCTAAATTATTAATTTAAATACTACTAAGTACTAATTATATCATGATCCTTTATTCTATCTATAACTGTTTTACTACAGTGAAATAAATGGCATGTTTGACTTTTCAGATTAGTAGTAGGTAGTCCAAAATAAAGAAAAACAAATCTATGATTGGTTACTGTCTTTAGAAAAAAAACGCACAAAATTTCCAAAAATTGTATACTTTGTGTTAGCGTTAATTGATCAGTCGTAATGTAATATTTTCACCTACAGTCAATTAACTATCATTTAAAAGTAATTTCGTACAAAATTGAAAATTGTTTTTGAATCAAAGTTAGTTACGATTACGATTATGTTGACATTCAATATGGCGGTATGTCGTCAGTGCTGTGCTGTGTCGTGGTGAGATTTGTTAAATTTTAGCCATTTATTTACGTTATTCGTCACATAATTGAATAGATTCTGTTCATAAATGTATTCGGTGATTTATTAAGTGTTAAATTTGGTATTCGGTCGCTTATGTGGGTTGCTGCAGTTCCTTGGCGAACAGCGTTACAATTTCTGCACATAGGCGGCTGATCGGCCCGCCGATAGCATAGCCTGCCTTAACTTGAGAGTATTATTAAAATACGACGCTTTGTTAAAATTTTGTGAGTTGAGTGAGAACTGTTTCTAAATGGATTAGAGATTTGAAGAATGTTTAAGATTCGTGATGGCGGTATTTAACTATTCCAATCCAAATCGGGTTAAATGTGACTGGTCGCGAGGAATTAGGTGCATTGTCCAGCTTAAATTGGCTCATTGTTAATCATAAAATTATACTAACGAACGATAGGATTGCGTTACATACTTCGAAAGTGTTTACGATAGCATAGGTAAGGTACACTTTATTTTTAAAAGTGGTTTAAACTTTTATTGAGTAAGGCTTGACAGTATTTAATGTTTGAAGTTTCTGACTCTTCGCAATGTACCATGTATCATTTTGTGATTAGTTTTATTATTATTCGAAATGTGACCGCCGTCATTCAATAATGATCTGTTTGCAGTAGATAGGGGACTAAGGGAGTGTAACAAACCACAGAAAGATCAAGTCCATGCACACATCCAACCCGGACTCAGCAAGCATTGAAGACATCTGAGGATCTAGTGTAACATAGTAGATTTCATTTAAAAATAAAGTGAACACGGTGTGTAAATAGTGATTTGTATTACTGACTCTGTGATTACATGGGTGCAAAGACAAGGAGAAAATGTGATTTGTTTGGAAAATATATGCTGCTACTGAGAATATAACGCCACATAATTTTCTGTGATAAATACACACTTGTTTGGATATTTTGGACCTGTATACAAAGAATATTTAAAGGTAATGTCCAGTAATCCTCAGTGGAAAATGTTCCAGCCGCCAGATTCACATCCCTCACCTTTGCAAGACATATTAGATCTTCAGCATTCTAACATGCAAGCTAAGCAAGCTTTCCGCAATGGTGAGTGTTTTTATTTCTCTTTTTTCTTTCTTCATCATTATTGTGGGCTTCAAACCATAGAGGCGTACAAAATAAAACCCTTACTTTTCAGGAGAGGCATAAATCTTACAAATTTTTGCAGTATACCTTACACTACCAAAAGAATTCTGAAGAGACTGAAACAACTGGAAATCTGTGGGTGCAAGGTCAGGGCTATATGGTGGATGCATGAACACTTCTCAGCCAAACTCTTTACATTTTTGCTAAGTGGCTAAAGATATTATATATGTGGTCTGGCGTTATCATCATGAAAGACTATCTTTCTGAAATCAATTCTGGTGGTTTTTCCCAACTTCGTGCTTTAGTCTCATCAGCTGTTGGCAGTAGAGATCAGAATTGATGGTTTTGCCTGGCAAAACCTCTTAATGAATGATTCCGCCTACCATACCAACGGTAAAGTTATTACACCGGGGTGTCATTACACCTTGAGAACTGCATGCGTAGAGGGGGATAAACCCAAAGGCCCGAAGTCCCCTCCATCGCTTGAGCTGCACAAGCTGCGTAGAGGGAAGTCCCCAGTCAATCAATCTCACCATACAAAACTTCACTTGTTTGCGTGTAATCAGGGTTTCGCCATAGTCTGAGGAGCTTGGCCACTGACCATGATCTCTTCCGCACATTGTTATGGTTAGTGATCCACTTCTCATCACCAGTAATCAATTTTTTTTTTAAATGGTTTCGTGTCATTAAGCTTTCATTAACAGTGAATTAAAGGATGTGCGCTGCTAATACTAGAACCAAAAAACGTAATAAAATAATCACTTTTCTGTTTGTACCCTCCCCCTTATGGTTTGAAGCCCTGGGTATATTATTATGTTACAAATTACTTTACACTTCTCAATGTCAGCGAGCTATAGGGATAAATAAACAAATTTTATATCACATTATACAGCTTTGAAATCAATTCATTCATTGTGTTATTTATTGATTATTTCAATTTAAAGTATCCTAATATAAATAATTTGTAATGTAATTTGACTACTATCTGAAATTCCTCTCATTACTGAATGATTAATGACTAAATTTAAGATTTAAAACCATACTTAAAATACGAGTTTTGCTTAAACATCTCTATAGCTTGATGCAAAAATACATAGTAATATAAAAAATAAAGCTTCAAATAATTTTTATATACCTTTGATAAATAACATTTTTATCAATATTAATTTTTTCTGAAGGTACGTACAGCAGTGACTATCCAAGTTCACCAAGAGATAATTACAGTAATATGAATAAGTCAAGTGGTGCAAACCGCTTTCCTCTCGGCAATTACAACTTGGATGCATGCCCAATGGGTGACTCTGCTGGTGTGTTCTCTTCATCATCCAACAATACATCCCAATATGATTCTGTGAATCACCCACCTATTAGAGAGACAGGAATAATTGAAAAATTACTTGTAAGTTTGACTGTATTGCATTTAGCTAAAACTAGATGACATTTTTTTTGTTAGTTATGGGTAATATAATATTATGTAACCATGATATTGGATTTTAGCACTCATATGGATTTATACAATGCTGTGAAAGGCAAGCCCGTTTGTTTTTCCACTTCAGCCAGTTTAGTGGCAATATTGAACATCTGAAAATTGGGGATCCTGTCGAATTTGAAATGACATATGACAGGCGCACGGGGAAGCCAATAGCCTCTACTGTTACTAAAATAGCTCCAGAAGTGGTGCTGAGTGAAGCAAGAGTGACTGGAGTTGTGACAACTGAGGTGAAAGGTGAAGGATCCGGTGATAATACTGGTAGAATTTCATATGAAAACAGGGGTGAATGCTTTTTCTTGCCCTACACAAAAGATGATGTGGAGGGCAATGTAACGCTCCGTTCTGGCGATGCAGTCAGTTTCCAAATTGCAACCAACCAAAGGTAATGAGTTATAATATTAAAAGCCATGATCTACTTGTAATAACATTGTTAAAACTGATTGCTTTAATGATTTATTCAATAATTCCAGTTAATCTAAATAATATAGTTGATCACAGTAATTTCTTATCTTATGACTTTGTATTCATTATTGCTGATACATTTGATTCTTCTAGTAAACAGCAGTTCTCAAATGTTTTGGAAAATGTTGCTGCTGTAATGTGTTTAGTTTTCTTTAAATTTATTGTTTCAGAGGCACACTGGGTGCTTGTCATGTACGCTTTGAAAACCCAGCACACCCAGTCAAATATCATGGTGTGGTATGCTCTAAGAAAGAAAATTTTGGATTTATTGAAAGAGCTGATGTTGTAAAGGAAATATTTTTCCATTTTTCGGAGGCTAAAATCAAAGAAGAATTGGGGTTGGGGGACGATGTCGAATTTATTATTCAGACTAGAAATGCAAGTTTTTGTTTAAATATTATTTTTCTCCAGTGCAACTTGAGACACAATGTTCACTATTTTTCATTTATATATGAATTATTTAATTACAAATAACCACATATTACCTACCATACATAGTTTTATCAAGTGCGTTCTAAGTTCTTTGTTTCTTAAGTTTAAACTTGTTTCTGTTGTAAGTTTTTACATAAGCCAAGTCATTTTAGGGGAAGGAGGTCGCTTGTAACATAACGAAACTGCCACCCGGTTCGGTGGTGTTTGAAGATGTTAGCCCCGAAATAATGCGCGGACAAGTTCTGAAGCCTTTGGAGCGCGGAAATTTATCTCGAGTTGTCCAAAACGACCCGCTTCCAGGAAGGATCCGCTACCGTGCGGCTGATCATTCTGAAGTGGAGGTATTGATTAGAAATACCATAAGAAAAATTTAAATGTACAGATTTGCTTCTGTTCAATATTGATAGTGGACTTTTTCCAATAGGTACAATTTGGCGAGAAAGACCAAAGTGGCGAGTTTACTCTACGTCACGGTGACTGGGTACAATTTCAAGTTGCAACTGACCGCCGGGATCAGTTGAAACGTGCTACCAACATATCTCTGCTGGATGAGTCATTTAACGTGTCTGGTGAAAGGTAAGCTGAAATATTATTGCATAGAAAATGTGTAGTTTAATCCAACATTGAAATATTAAAGGATGCTATCAACATGGGGTGATTCTCTGTAAGGTCATTTAAATCGTTGCACTTGTGTCATTTAATTTTATGTCTCATTTCGTTAGGAGAGAGCAGGGCGTGGTGTGCTCCTTGAGGGAAGGCTTCGGCTTTATACGCTGCGTGGAACGGGACCAGACCATGTTTTTCGACTTTCCTGAGGTCCTTCGCCTTGGACAAGATCTTAGTGTAGGCGATGAGGTAAGTTGAAATATCAATTTAATAAAAAACATCAATAGTAATAAATACATGAATACCAAAATCCAATATTTGGAATATAAAATGGAGTGAATACACGTCGTAGTTTATTTTGGGTGCTGCTGGTACAGTGATAATAACCACTTTAAAAGCTCGCCTGATCGTTCAGAAAGACATTCTACATGTAACGGTGAGCACCGCTTCAGCTGTTTGTTAGCTTCTATGGTTAAGTTAGTTCAGATGTCCTGGCCGTTGAATAATGTTTGTTAAGCAATATGAGTCAAGAAGGTAAAAGCCTTCGGATGGCATAACGGAATGACAATATGCCGTGGGAGATCGCTGGGGACATATTTAGTTTAGCAAATACATTTAGCATCGTATGGGACTGCGCAGAACAAAGATCGTGTTGGTTTACAAGGTGGAGTTCACCGTGGACCCAGTGTCAACTTTCGCCAACATGAACACGCGTCAGTCGGCGATTCGTATCAAGCATCTGCCCGAGGGAACGGTGCAGTTCGAGACGCTGATGGAGCGAGGCGTGCGCGGTGTCGTCACGAAGGAAGCCCAGCTTTCTACGTCGCCTTCTAGCCCTACTAGGACTGCGCCCCCCGTGAGTAACGCACAAAAACGCCTCCCTTACAAAACGTATGGAAGGTATGAAACTAATCCGCAGGCATTAGTGGCCTGTTATGCAAAAAAGGCGCATACACTTTTTAATCACAGGTTTCGAGCGAGCTGAAGACCACTCGAAATTGATATGTAACGTACGACTTTACCATTACCTTATTCATATTCCCGGGGTATCAACGTGTCAACTACTAGTTTTTAAAGTCTTTTCAATATGACTTTAATAAACTTTCAGCGAATGTTGATCGAAATACAATGCTGGAGTGAATTATAATTCATTCATGAATAATTACTTCGCAAATATATTGTTCAATTCGTTCCCACCACACCCTTACTTAAAAAGTAAATTTACACCTGCAGAATTTATGACACGTCATGCTAAAAAGCCAATATATTGCCTGTTATTGATTGTATATTAAATTATTAATAGTATTTGTCTTTATGAATAACAGAGCTTGGGCAGGCTATAACATAATTCGCTGGACAACTTTACATGTGAATTACCTAGTGTTACGACCAGTTTATTCATCACTTAAGTACCGATTGTACCTTTCATTCTTTGTTAACGCTTATTTTCTGACCAACATCCTGAAGTAACACGTAAAAACGCACAGCATTTCTTGCAATAATTTCTAGCCATTTTCATATGAAGGTAACGTAATTTCATACACCATCAGCCTCACAACACAATCCATCACTGGCCTTCTACTGAGCACATGCCACCTCTTAGAATGAGGTGGGTTATAGTCCACCACGCCGGCCAACTGGGATTTGGTTAACTTCATACACAGACAATCAATCGAATATAACTTGACGGAAATATTATGGTCTCCAAGCAATGTGCAAAGTGAGCTTTTTTTACCATTTGAGGTGAAAGCGAGATGAGAAGAGATACGGCGGCAGCATAGATTTTTCATGTACTTTCATCTATTGGGTATCTATCTACGAGAGTGCACATGCATACAACGACTACGATATACCTACATATACCTTTGTTGTAGCAGTCTGGTGCTGTGTCATTTTACTTGGACATTCTTATCGACCCATTCTAATGTCCTTTAAAACAACCCTTACTATGAGTAAAAGTTCCGAGTTTTCAAATCATTAAAGGCAGAGTTTTCGAGCTTTTGTTCAACTAATTACACCAGAATTAATGATCACTACCCACTGCTTTATACTTCGTTGATAGGTGACACTATTAAATATGTCCGATAAATTGCCGTTATTAAAATATATTCCATTCCTGTTTTATGCATGTCCGATTGCCTGGTTTCTATTGATTTTTTTAAATGCTTGGGTAATTTCAACTACTTGTTTTGCTGATTGTATTCATTATAATATTGTATGGTATCAGCAAACATTAATATAATTATCTATGTATCTATCTATATTGTAATAAAGCTTTTAGGAACACAGGCTACTTTATATATAATTTGTTTTTTGAAACAGGAGTGTAATGGCATTATAACATGTCAAATTAATAACATGAAGAAGACACTACCATTCACGGCTAATAAATGTGAATCCAAGTTGCTGCCTCGCGTGGGAGACAAAGTTACCTTCGACATCTATCAGGTAGCTACATAATTACTTCATTTAGGAGGGAAACTGAATAATTGAGCATAGCGCCTCACACCTTCAAATCAAATGACACATTTTTGTCGCGATCATTTCACAAGAACGTATAACAAACACTAATCACGAACACTTTGTCTTCAGCGTAGTACAAAATGTTTTCTATGAAAAAATCGCGTTGGAAATTTTTTTTCGTCAGTTATTCACTTTTCTTTCTAAATTTACATTTGATTATTATTAGTTGTTATATTTTTTTTTTTTTTTAATAAATAAGGCCTCATTTAACCATTTTTTTGTTATTAAAAATCTACTATACTAATGAGAACAACACGAACACAAAAATACTCAGAACAAACGGTATTAGTTTGTTTTATATACGATGTAAATGTTATAATATAATGCTAGACTGACTACTATAGTTAAATTACTAAGTTTCATGATATTTTTATTTTAATTTTGTAATATTTTGTTGTAATATTGCTCATTTAACATAATATTTGGCTCAGATATATAAAACTTAAGGAATTTAGTATAGGTAGTTTATCAACCCGCACCCATTGGAGGCGAAATACCAAACGTAGTGTACAGTATTGTAAATTCTAGTGTTTTGATTACGCGAGATTCTTACCATAGATCAATAAACCGATAATAAGATCAATTCTTTGCTATGTGTTTTGTTGTTTCTCGTGTCTGCAGGTTACAGTGACCACCTACATTCAGATGGCCCTTCTGCTTGTTCATTAGGCCTTCAGAGTATGAAATAGTTACAAATACAAGTTTATTGTGTTTCAATGAGGCTTATAGGATTGTTTATCTGTAGGTGCGACGGACTAAGGAGTTGGTCGCGAGCGCCATACAGATCCAACACAGCCTCACGAATGGCAACTCGAGCAACGGCGCCGGCGCCGGGCCCCGCCACTTCATGCAGGGATTCATCGCGGCCCTGAAGGACGGATTCGGCTTCATCGAGACCGCCGATCACAACAAGGAGGTCTTCTTCCACTTCAGGTAAATCTTTCAGAGCTTGTGCATCGGTTTATGTTTAGAAAAAGTAGATTTTTTCCACTAGCATGCACGGCGCCGGCGGCGCAGCTACCTTGGAAGAAAATGTATGACGCGCTTTTCCACTGACCGACGACGGCAACGGCAATAATCCCCGTAATTCCCAGACGACTCCGTGGCGCGTTGGTTAGTGACCCTGACTGACGAGCTGTGGGTCCCGGGTTCGATCCCCGGCCGGGGTATACATTTATTTGGCAGATAGATGTTTGTACGCGGGTCTTGGGTGTTTTTGTGTTGTGTGTCCGCTACCCGCAACACAGGGAATCCTAGTGCGGGGGTGTGAGTGTGTAAGCGTTAATTCAAAAATAAATAAAAAATTGCGTGAATAATTAAGGAGCGTGCGTACGCGAGGCGGTGTGTGAGGGACGCAATGTGAATCATTTCACGGATGTGTTTTGTATAATTCCGTCACTAGCCGGCACCATCCCC
>DWMR01000142.1:0-15774 GCA_018245355.1 Dalla costala
CAGTCTGCCGTCATCAGTCCAGTCAGTCGGTCGGTTGGTTGCCGTTCACGCAAAGCGACGTTTATTTTGTTATAAGTTCATTCAGTACGGCAAACTTAAATTCTACCTTCAACAACGGAACAACGAACAATCTTATCCAATATCAGCAGTGGGCGATAGCTTATCGTGAACTATGACGCGATGATAGTACATTTAAAGTTCTCGTTAGTTGATAGCTCTGTGGTGATTAAAATTTTATACTTAGTGCGCGGGTGGATAATGAATGTGCAGCTTCGCTGAAGAAACCTTATTACTTACCGTTAGTGTTATCCACTAATTATGTCATTGTTTAAGAAGAAAGCGCCAAAATATACGGCACCTCCTGTTCCACCTCCGCCGGCGGAGGAGATAAACAATCACCAGAGTAACGGTGTTGACAACAACAACGGGTCGCCGAAGTCACAACTAGTGTTTCACTGCCAACAGGCTCAAGGCAGTCCCCTTGGCCTCATTTCGGGATTTTCCAATGTAAAGGAGCTTTATCAGAAGATAGCAGAATGTTACGATTTCCCACCGGACGATGTAAGACTCACCACATAGTTTTTTTCTTATCACGCCATGGCACATGAGTAATCAACGTTACGTTACGTGTGTACCTACCTATTCAAAATATAGGTATTAGTATAATATAACTAAATACCTACTACTGAACTTTCCTTACAGTTTATTTAAATACCATACATTATAAACAGTTAAGTCTTCCTTTACCATCAATGATCCGCTTAGGAAGAGGGTTGTGTTGTAGCCTAAAACCCGGAAGAACCAGTTTAC
This sequence comes from Dalla costala, assembly GCA_018245355.1. NCBI lineage: Eukaryota > Metazoa > Arthropoda > Insecta > Lepidoptera > Hesperiidae > Dalla > Dalla costala. The sequence goes on from DWMR01000142.1 coordinate 811, forward strand.
ACAAACTAGACCAACATTATACCTACCTAGGTACTAATAGGAAGTGCAGTAGGTACCTACCTATTTGAAGTTGATTATTATTAGTTAGATTTAGATAAGTTAAAACAAGTGCGGCCGCTTGTTGTGTTGGGCAATTCCCAGTTTTACTACGAGTAAGAAAACCATTGAAGTAAATATAAAGAATAAATTTCAATGAAGAAAACTGAATAAATCTTTCAATATTACTACTGGCAAAGAATAATAGTGCCAGTAGGATCACTCCGCACATACCTACATCTAAATAAATAGCAACTCTTGCTATACTTACGCAATTAAGTGCAATACAGCTCTCACAGCGCTGCGTGCTTAACATAAATTCACCTATAAAGCGCCTCTCTTTCTGTCGGCTAATTTCTTAAACTGACGCGGCACGTGTAACGTTAGGGTAGTCTTCTGACGAAGAAATAAATCTGAATATTTTCTTACTAGTTATGTGCCTATTGGGTACTATTAATCTTCTTTTGTGAACAATGATATTTCTAATATAGGTACCTACCTAGGTACCTAGAATTAGATCTAAAAATCGGCGAGTTGCCTCGAACCCGAACTTCCTTATTTTTTAATGTGACATGAATAGCAAACGAGCATGCATTCCTACCAACCACTGCCGCCCATATACAGGTGTGACAAACTTCGAATAGGACTGTGCGAGGAACTGTTATACAGAGTCTTTTAAATGGGACAGTTAGGGGAAATCCGAAGCTATACCTACCTAATAGATGCAGAAAAACTATGTTAGGAACCTGTTCACGAGTTTTTGTGAAAACAATTTTGCCATATTTTGATTTTTGGTGAAGCGTGAGAGTTAGTTAGTCATGTAAGTAGGTAGGATTAGGGGTTAATAAGAATATTAGTTGTTTAGTATTCGTTAGTAAATAGGTACCTACCTATTGTGTAAGTGTAACCGGCATTCATACCTTTCCGACCGAAACACAATTGTCGCAAATCAATTATTTCACTGGTGGTACTGCCCTGGCGAACCGTATACAGGTTCTACCACATGGCAAAGCTTTCTGAAGCTTTAATATAGTTATGTAGGTAGGTATATTGTACACATACCTACTTTGAGAGATATGGTTTTTCTATTATTAAGATTGATTGAGATCGATTACAAATGTTCATTCGGAGCCAAATCGTTTCATGGCATACCTACGCATACCCATACCTACCTAAGTATTAGGTAGGTGTGCATCGAAAATCCATGGCGTATAAACATCGACGGTTTTAGATCTAAACTAGGTACCTATACTATAATCTATACCTACCATCGAAATAATAATACCTACTAACTTACAGTACCTACGCTGTTATTGTCATAACAACATTGGGATTAAATATTTTCCTTAAACATGCTTCATGAAGTTATTGTTGTAAGGAAAACATAGGTAGGTACCTACCTACTTTGGGTGTAAAGAGAATAGAGCTGGGCAACATGTTTCTTACAGATTTACCCGCGGAAAATTAATTTTTTACCTTTGTACCTACCTAATTGGATTTCCTTTATCTCCGACTGGGAGATTTGTGTGGATTTCGGGATCCCCGGTAGCTCAGAGTACCTATTAATATACACCGGGTAGGAACGAAGTTTTTTCTGCTTCATTATTCAAAATCAGTCCTAGTCAAAGTCTAAATCAAAACTTTAACCTAACCTAAAGCTAGATACTGGAAATTACAGTAATTTTAGTCTTTTAAACAACAATCAATAACAATTTGATATTTGAGAATACCTATACCTACTTACGTACTGCTTTTTTAGTAGGTACCTACCTATAACATGACAATGAAGTTTAAAAAAAAACCAGAGCCAATATTACTAAACTATTTATGGCGGCGGCGGCGTCGTGAATTGTTGACATAAAAGTATTCGAAATTACTCTTACATCAAGGGCAACAAAACCATTGTTGACCAGTGTTATAATTTCGAATTGTTATTGTGATTTTTGTAATAGGTAGGTACAATGTTTAGTGTTCATACCTCTATCCAAAATTTCAAATTCGTAATCGTCTTTGTCTATCTATTACATAAAAGCATTCAGGCAGAGGCCGATCCAAGGTTGCAGCTATTAGCTATTGATAATATGATTACCCACGTAGACAATTTTATGGAAACTTCGATTTTTAGGGGAATTTGTTCATTAAGTAGGTACCTATCTATCGTCATTGATATAAGTACTCTCATTAACGTCTTTATATTCATTAGTTATTAGTTCATTAGTACCTTTTATTCATTAGTTCATTAGTTCATTTTTACATTGACATTTGACAACAATTTGTGACTAACTATTTAACGAGGTAGGAAAGATAATAGCAAATAATAAGTAAATGGCTATTATTAATGTTGCAAAGAATTCATGCCATTCATTCAGTGTCTTCATGCCAGCAGAAACAGCCCAATAAATGCTAATAAATAACAATTTTAATTCCTTACAAGATAAAAACATGAAAGATTATTTACGTAACAGATGGATATAATGTACCTACCAACCTACATACCTTGTATGAAAATATTCGTAGAATGCATTGAAGTATATATTTACTTCAATGGTAGAATGTCTAATTTATAAATGTCTATCAATCTGTTGCCCACGACTTCGTCTGCTTTAAATGTGACGCCTTATCGGGTTTAAAAGTAGGTACCTACCTATCCTAGGGCTTTCTCCGTTACTCAAACTATCTTTCTACCAAATTCTATGAAGATCGGTTGTATGGTTTAGCTGTGCCGTATCAAACAAACAGAGTTAAGCTTTTTTTTATTTTTTAATATTTCTTTATGCTTTGTAATGCTTTGTAATTATGCTAAGCATCAGCAGCTACGCGTTTGCTTGCTTCACTAAACTGTTCGAATAGAAGCGATTAATAATAATGATAATAAAACCGTAAGCACATCAGCAAACTCCGGCAACCTTATCATAGGCGGAGGAATTTGTTTAGTACGTGCTACGTAGCTGATATTCGCAATCACGTCTTTACAGTGATAATTTTAGAGGTAAATATTTTCAAGTTTCCGGTTTGAAATTCATCGGTGAAATGATAATAATATGGTACCTACACTACTTATGTATTGTAGCTGTAGGTACTAAAGATAACTGATTTATATTGACAGTAATACGATATCGAAGACACTATTAAGTGCATGAATGTCAGAATCATTGTACCTACTTAAGCCAGGTAAGTATATAGGTATTTTTATTCAAATCAAATGCCTAATGACGACGACGATAATCTTACTAATATTATAAATGCGAAAATGAGTTCGTTCCTTTATTTAGTACGCCTTAGTTGGTAAACCATACAACCGATCTTCATAGAATTTGGTAGAGTTTAGGCTTGAATCACTGTGAAGGTCATAGGAGGATACTTTAAACCCGCATGACAACATCATAAACGCAGACAAAATCACAGGTGACAGCTAGTAATAAATATAAAATGTAAAACAAGAAAATAACTTACACATGTATTACTTATAGGTACTACTTCAGACAAAACGACCAAAATGTGACATCATGTAGATGAAGATGGTATAGCCTACTTATTCACTGTTAGTATAGGTGCAGGTTAAATTATTATTAGTGCTTTATGGTAAAATGATAGTACCTACTTACCTATAACGTCAGTATCATGGAATCACTATATTTAATATCCTGATAAGCCCGATAGTCATTAATCTTATCTCGATCACCATTAATATAATTAGATATTTAACTTAACGCAGTAAATAATGGACTGCACTAAGGGTACCTACGTAACAAGACCAAGTGGTTTCGCTGTAGATAAAACATGGTTCTATAAATTTGTTACTTAATTTAATTAATCTCGTTTAGGTAAAAGAGTATTAGTAGTAGGTTTACTTTTCATTATACAAAATTTATCGTTGCTATTAAATAGTGACCAGATGATCAAAGGAGATATTGTCACGGCTGTTTAGGATGAATCGACATAGTTGCATTGCAACCTCATTGTCATGTCAACAAAGCTCGTCAACCAGTTTTCAACCAACTTATCTGCTTTTGTCTGTATCGCATGTACCTACCTAGAAATAGAGAAACAAAAGAGAGTCATGCCCGATTTCCTCACCACCGCCAAGCCACCAAGCCCTAAGTGTTAAGGTGTCCCTTACTACAGTGGTATCTCATCTAATAAAATGATTCGTAATCCTGCCATCTCACTCTCAAGCTTGGTCTTTGACAGTTCAGCCAAGATCAAGGGTTGCCAGCGAGCGCATCAGAAACTCGATACTGCGCTCCACAGATCACTGATGTAGGTACCTAATCCAAATAGCCGCCATGCTTAAATGGGTCTGGGCCGGTTCCGTCTGCCGTACCTATGTGAGACCAGGGGTGGGCTAAAGTACAAAAACGCCAAACACTTGCATAGTTTATGTATCTAATAGGAATATGTCAGAAAATCGGCACGGTAAATAACACTCACTTATCACCACAGTGTATAGAATTCTCACTATTATATTATATTACTGTATTGCCCACGTGGACATTATTGGTAGGTATTCAGGGACTAGTGTTCACAGAATTATGATGAACAACGTAGGGTAGTTATGGATCTAGAATCAGAATTATTTATTTATCATCATATTTTATGGTATTTACATATTATACTACTTGATGAACGTCAATACATTTTTATCTACCGCCGGCGCCGGTTCGGAAGGTTGATATTGATACTACTGAGAAGAACACATCAAGAAACTCAGTAGTTACTTTTACTAAGAGTAAAGAAAGTAGGACCTATCAGTACGGAAGATTGCAAACCCACTTTGGTAAATAAACCTTTGGTAAAAATAAATAAATGAACTTACACAGCAGATGCCTAAATACCTTACAATTATTCAAAAAGTAGGTACCTACATACTCTGAAGCCCATCAACATCAAGTATCAACAAAGGCTTCATGAACGTCGAAGCCATCCCCAGCTGAAAAGAATACCCTTTGACTTAGTGAAAACTTATTGCTGTAATTGATAGTGCTAATACTCGTAAAGAACAAGAACAAAGCGTTGTCTCGTTGCTCGTAGGTAGGTAGTTTAGGTACCCTAATAGTGACTCTAAAAATAAATTTATGATTATGAATTATTTTTAATAGTTTAAATTACCCTGAAATTACGTTCGTCCGCGTGAACTTTAGCTGAAGTATTTGAGTGGTAGACTACGTTCCAGGCCTTCTCAGTTGAGGTAAGGAGAGACCCGTGCCATGCAGTGGGCCGCTAATGGGCTGCAGTCAAAAAAGTGTAGTTATACCACGAATAGGAGGCTATAAATAAATAAACAAAAAAAAAAGAACGTTTTATATCTTGCAATCATTACACACCTACAATTACATTAAAAGAATACATAACATTTTTAATTTTGTCCTTATATACTGGTGGTGTGTCACAATGTCATATTAGTTTGTTATTAGTAATTTATTGTTATTATTAATTTGATTAGATCTCCAGGGCTCCAGCGATCGGCATTTTGCTGTATCTTTTGCAACTTGTAACCAGTGTGCCCCGCTGTCCTTTTAATTTCATCTTCCCAACGTTCATAGGAGGCTATAATCAGTATTTATTATTATAAAGTCAATGATAACATAGATTGTACATACTTAATTAAAATCGATAGAGACCCAGGAAGCACATGATTGTATTGATTCTATCGATAACTGCAAATATTTCCGCTATAATGAGTTGCTAGGTGGTTTCACTCCAATGAAATGCAATAGGTACCTTATTGCATTTTTAACTGACTTCAAAAAAAGGGTATCAATTGGTCTGTATGTTTAGACCATTCTATGTAGGTATGTAGGTATGTAACGAGATATATTATCTCCGCCACTTGTGAACCGATTTTAATGATTATTTTTTAATAAATAGGGCATACCAACTTGGCTCGAAATTCAATAAAAAAATTCCACTCCTAAGAGTCCAAAACGGATTTGGGTACATCATGTAGGTACATTATACTTCAATGTTTGGGTAAGAGTTTTTCTCTAGTTTACCGCTAACAGTTTTGGTCGTTAACATTGGGACTATTTTCAGCCATGTACCTACTTAGGTCTAAATATTTAATTGATTGGGGCATTCCGCATTACCAAATGAAAGAATGTTTTTGTCAATTAAGTAGGAACCTACCATTGCTAATTAGATGTTACATTAAATACTTGCTCTGAACAAATCAAAAGGCCCATTGTGTTAGTATTAGTATCGTTATCAACGTAGGTAGGTAGGTATAATATTGCATGACAATGAGCGTCCCTGAAATGAAACTAGCGAGCGAGCGACAAAGGTCACTGGCGAAAATGGCACGTCGACGATTTTCTGGTATTTCTTTTGTAAGTGTACCTATAATAAAGTGTTGAGTCGAGACCGAAGACAATGTAAATCCAGGTCAGTCTGATCGTCTGACAGACTAGCTACAAAATGCGTTTCTTGTAATGAGGCGCTAGCTTTCGCTAAGGTACTTGTTTACAAGGTTCATATTCGAATTGCAAACACACTGCACACAGCATACACTACACAACTCTTTTTATATAACTGGGTTCAAAAAGTGTCATTGCGGAAGCGCGCATGGTTGAGTGGCCAGGAAGTGAATCGGCCCGGGGGCGCAGTTTCGCTCTCGTATGATATGAACGAATAGCAAGCGTTGCAGATACACTTCGACTGTATGTTGGTACGTTTGTACTCACAGTGAGTATGGTGACGTCGATGACCCAGTGAGCGAGGGTCAAGAACCGGACTTGCCGTCAAGCGACCGTATAAAGTGCCACAGGGCATAACATACATTTGCGCCTTACGGATTTGCTATATATACCTATATACCTACATCTTCTATAGTACAGGTTGTTATAGGAGATAGCATAGCGAAATGAAAGTGTAATCAAAGTCAAGAATACAGGCATAATTATTATAGTCAGATACTATTTGATCGTGATTATTTTGTTAATCGCTTCTTTGCGATAAGACCGCATTTTGTATATCATATGTTTTGTTTCGTATCGTGTATGTTTTGTGTATTGACGGTGTACAATAAAGTGTATTAATATTAACGACCTTGATCTTGACTCATAATGACTGTAATTTCATTTCAATATCGGGTCGGGGATAAAAAAAAATCATATTTTGTATGTATGAATTTATAATTCAATCTCTTTGGTTGAACTGTTTCTACCCGGCTGGTTATGATACTATTAAAAAATATATAGGTACAAAAAATACTACGGACGGAGGCCATATTGATTTTCCCAAAACTTGTACCTATAGTATTATGACATTTGATATTTGGATGACATTTTGTGCATCAAGACGAATTTAACGGTACCTCATCTTCTTAATTATATTAATACGTGAAGCTAAAATTTTAGACTCATTTTTACGGAAATTACGCGGACGGAGGGGTATGAAATTTGGCACGGTTAAAGTTTATATGGAAAGGAGAGCAGAAAGCTAATATTTTTACATAATAAAGCATTATAAATACATTAAATTAATAAATAAAATATTACACATTCACTGATGCGGATGATTTAAATCTGCCAAGGTAAAAAACTGTCTCTTAAGAATTTTATAAATTACGAACGAATTTCGACCAGTAGTTGACCACTATTTTATTAAAATCTATCAGGCCTTTCACACAGCGTGTAAACGCAACGCAGTAGGGTAAAAAGAATCTACGAAGAAAAGAACACGTAAGTACACTTCGTAAGTATCTAATGGTCCTATTCGAGGTTGTTTACAGATGTCCATGGGCGGCTGTGCTGTAACGATACACATAAATAAAATAGTGCCTAGTTTGCAAGTTCCATGAGAATATTATGCAAACAGATTATGTAGTAGGAAAAAGCCTTCAAACCAGAACACAATAGGATACCTCTACGTCACGTATTATGATTAGAATAGTACAATATAAGAAGTGATAGTAATTCGAAGCACGCGTAATTTAGTGTACTGTGGCGTATTATGAACGATAACAATCTATAATAAATTATATATTTTGTATTTATTATGGATTTATCTTCTATAATTGAATAAATCTGTAACTTAACCAAATCTGTCCATCGAATATTTCTTTTAAATTATAGTGCGACCTTTGTTTATCGATACGGAAGCCTAAAGATTTTTTTTTTTTTTTTTTGTCTCCTTTCTGTTCCCTTGAAGGATACGCCTTAACTGCACTTACTTATACTGCGGAATAACATTTAGGCTATTTATAATCCTGGAAAATTCAAGGCTTCCTTGGGAACCTGGGATCAAAAGTTTTTATAGAAAAACATTAATTGGCTAACAACACGTTTTTATTAAAAAAAACTAGCTGTACCCAGCCACGTGTTGCCGTGGCTACATCCCTGTAACCTATGCCTGTAACCCTCAGAGTAACCCATCAAATGACACCCACGTCAATATGTCATCTCCGCCATCTTCTATTCCAAAATACCTACTGACATATTACAACATGAATTTGATTTTGCCTTTCTGTTTCTGTATTTAAAAAATGATAATTTTATGAGTCTGCTGATTTAATAAAAACATTTGCAGAAATGTGTAAAAATTTCAAAACCATCGGTAAAGAACTATGAGAGCAACTACGTGTTTTCACAATCAAATGTTAATTTAACGATGTTATAGGTACGAACATAGACGTTATTTTTTATTAGGTCCATGGGTACGAATAGGTACCTTTAAAATCTTTTCTTCTCTTTAAATCTTTTAGGGGATGAAATGGTGGTTGGTGGCGAGGCTGCGCATACTTATAAATACCACTACCGCTATGCGGCGTGCAATATGATACCTATATAATAGTATATAATACTAGTCTTACCAGCAGAGGTAAGACCACTATATTGTGGACTTAAAAAACAAATACGAATGGATTTGTGGTGTAGGCAGAAGTCTACCACGCCCCGTTTGAAGTATGGGCTGTATTTCTATACTTTAGTAACAGTAACATTACCTACAATAGATAAAAAAAATCCACGCTTTCAAAATAAATCTGCAAACTATTAGGAATTAGGACCGTAGGGAATATGATGCTAATCAGTCACGCGAGGGGTGTTGCAGACCTTGACGCTAAAATCGATCCCAGTAATCCCGCATTTCTTTGGTTTCAGATTTTGTTCTGCACGCTGAATACTCACAAGGTGGACATGAAAAAGCTTCTCGGCGGGCAAATAGGATTAGAAGACTTCATATTTGCACATCGAAAAGGTCGACCAAAGGAAATAGAAATAGTTAAAACGGAGGATGCACTTGGCTTAACCATTACAGACAACGGAGCCGGATACTCTTTTATAAAACGAATAAAAGAAGACTCCATAGTGGCAAAAATACCCCACATAGAGGTAAGAACGTCTGTCTTATACCTACTTACTTTACCATAATTTGAGTTTGGTGACCAGTCGTCGGCGAGTGTAACATTAACTCAATTAGTCCGGTCCGTCCGGTCAATCAACTCGTTAAGTTTTCAACAGGAAATAAATCATAATGCTATTCATTCTTTATTTAACTTTTCCAGGTTGGAGATCACATCGAGAAACTGGACGGGGACAATATGATCGGAAAGAGACATTACGAAGTAGCAAAAATATTAAAGGAAATTCCTAAAGGAACAACATTCACTATTAGACTAGTCGAACCCCTAAAAAGTGGTTTTGGAAGTATTGGGCCTAAATCAAGCAGCGCCAGGTCCGGCAAGAAACAGAATTATGGATCGGGCAAGGAAACCCTTCGATTTAAAGCGAACGGACAAGCTACTATAGAAAATGAGGTAATTATTTGCGCAGTAAAGTAAGGAAAATTTCCCTTTAAACACTATTTCGCTTAATACGACAATTTGGTCCGTCCGTGCGTGTGACTCATTTTTCTAAATAGTGACTAACTCAAGTGTGCGTCAGTAAGTTTGCTTTAATGGGCAAAAGCAGTTCCTGCTTAACCCGCTTTACAGGTTTTATTGATCACTATTAACAATTTTAAATATTACGTTTTTCAGCATGACGAGAGCTCAAAAGCTGGCATAGAAAAAATTAATAGTTTACTGGAGTCGTTTATGGGCATCAACGACTCTGAATTGGCTACACAGATGTGGGACCTCGCTGACGGCAAGTCGAATTCTATGCAACTCGCTGAAGCCATCGATAATAGCGACTTACAGGAATTCGGATTTACGGACGAATTCATCATCGAACTATGGGGCGTGATCACCGACGCCAGATCTGGAAGGCTTAGTTAAATAGTCCATTATGCGATGATTGGTTTATTATAAAAATCTTTGATTTAACAAAGTATGATAATTTAATGGTGTTTAATGGGCTTCGATGATTCAATCATGGAGGCCGACAGGTGACATCTGTGAAATGGCATGATTCCTCGACTACCTACTGGATAGAATGTTCAATAAATTGATGACTGTATTATTTTAATAATGACATGTGTTGATAAGATATGAAGTGATGATAGTATTGTTGCCAGATAAGAGGAAGTGAAGTAAATTAATGCAGTTGGTCATAAGTTGTAATACTTTTAATATAAGGTGCTTGCTTTATTAAAATTAGTTATGTAATGTATTTTATGCGTGTTTGGGTCACGAATAACAATATGGAAACAGTTGTAAAGAACTAAAAATATTTGCAGTCTTCAGAAGAAAGTCAAGAGCGCCTGAACCGAACGAGATGAAAATAACAAAATACTTAAGTTTATCTTGGCCCAAAACCAAATAGTCTATTTTTTTTAAAATATATTTTACCATAAGTAACTACTTGTAAAGGGGCTTCTTTACCATATGAAGGGGTCCCTTTTTTTCTCGGGGTGTCTACAAAAGTCATTATTACTTACCCATTTATTAAAGTTTTCGTTTAAATTTTTTTTTAAAGTACCGCTTATTGTCGGTAGATGGCGATATTTATGACAGCGACTTTAGCGACCTCCTTCCAAGAGTTTACCGGTAATGTTCAGTTTATTTATTTAGTATCGCTTTTTGAAAACTACTGTGACGCACGTGCCGTCAAACATTAAAGCCGATGCCGCCGTTATTGTCATTGTCATTTATTTCACAGATGATATAGCCGCATATCAAATTATAAGGGATACAAAGTTTTACCCCAGATAATGTAAAAAATCCCTACCTATATTAAAGAAAAACTTTAATATTTTGGCATGCACACGAGGCGCTGGAGAATTATCGTTTAGATTACATTGAATTCCAACACGCCGTTTGGATGTACCTACCGACAAACTAATCTAAATTTTTAAGCGAAAAAACGATATTGTAAAAAGTTGAATTTTCAGGCCCCACCATACATTATTGGCTATAATTATAGTCTCCGGACTCTTAAAGCGCAGCATAACTTTTTTTATGTCTCCTGTCCTAGGTGTCTGAGCCCAAATGCACCTGACCGATGATTAATAAATATATAACTAGCCCATAAAAATAGTAGTCGATATTGTTTGATATTAAGTCCATAATGTCCATACATACTCAGTACAAATAAGCAATGGGTTCTTATGAACTAGTTTATAGTAAGTATACCTACTAAGAATAAGACTATACTAAGTGTACCGACACAAAAGTGTAATGAGGTACACGTAATCATACAAAATAAGTACTTATTATTCGTCTGCTTAGTGTTTGCCGCTCGCGTCCGTTAAGTGTCGTTTAACGTCGCTGTGGCAATGCTTAGCATAGCATAAACTCATCACTAACTCCCACTCTTATTTTTATTGACAATATCCCAAAATCATCTGAACCACCGTCACAGGTTTCGTTTAGTCGCTCGCTTCAGCGGGTACCGTACCTACTAAAATATCTAGCCCATTTTTCCGTACGTATCCGGTCGGTAGTCCGGACGTACCGTATCTACCTCCTTGCAACTATCCTTGTATGGTTCTAACGGTACCGAAGTAAGTCCAAACGGGTGAGACTGAAGATACACATGGGGCGCGAGATAATGGCAAGCACGAAGCAGAATGTATGTATTGTAAATTTGTAATATACCTACAGCCATTTTTCTTCTTTGCTTTTATTTTTTATGAATGTGGATGGGTAGACTAGGTAATACCCATTTAGCAGCATACACATTGGATCTTTAAGAAGAATGTTTCACTTAATTACTTAGTTAACAAGAAATATACTTATTTATGTTATATAAATATTGTCGACTTTTATTTGGTGCAATTTTAGTTGCTATTTATCTAAGATACCTCCCACCTACTGAATCCTCGTGGCTGCTTGTCAGCTAGACTAAATAGCGTAAATTACTAGAAAAGAGTAGCTTTGCCTATCTACGTCATGGTTGGGTTAGTAATTGTAAACTTATTTGTAACTGTTTTTAATTATTTATTAAACCACATTTATAACATGGAATGGCGAGCTTAATGCATTATCTAACAGCCAATCAACGGACCAGATATAAACAAATGGTGGTTTACAGTAAACCACAGCTGCTGCCCGGGTAATGAGGGAAACCTAGAGACCCGTAGACCCCCACGTCTTTCGCCTGATAAATTTTTATCTTTTATCGTTTTCTTTGTATTTATCTTCGCCTTTGTTTTTATATGATTAATAAAATGTAAAATTTTAATCAATTCCTACATTTATTAGGTACTTAATTATTACACTAGCTGTCCCGCGCAGCTTTGCCCGTGTAAAATATCTTTTATTCTTTAGATTCTTTAAATTAACACAATTTTTTTATTTATGAGCCGATTGAAATAAAACGAACACTAAAATTAAATGTTAAGTGAACAGTAAGCAAAAACCTGCATTTCAAATTTCCCGTCCTGGAGTTGCTCAATCACTAAAAAAAAGATAAAGTAGAATTAGTATGCTGCCATTGAGCTAAGCAATCACCTCCCCTTTACCTACATGTGGGAAATAAAACAAAACAACACCATATTTATTAAAATATTTATTTTTATTATTTTCAAAGGCCTTCTTTTGCTTAGGAGGCAAATCACAGTTTTTTAGTCTTAAAAATATCAGATTGATGATGATGATGGTATTCCAGTAGGAATCTCGTGTTTAGTAAACAGCTTAGAATAAGTTTGCCCTAGGGGACGTAATTTGGGAGTAAGGAACTTATTTTCAAAGTCCTTCAGGTCCTTCTAACATACAATAAGCTTCGAAAGCTGTTCATGTGATAATTTATTCAGATCATCACATTTTGTACACTTTTAACCACATTGTGAATCTTTTCTCAGAACATGGAAAATGGTGTTAAATAGAGTCCAGGCCAGGCGCCAACATTACAATCACATCATTCAAAATACATTTTTTAATTACAATAGTAATAAAGTAATGTCAGCCATAAAATAATTTTTTTAAATTGTTTATTAAATCAAGTCATTCAAATGATTCAAGACTTCAAGTATTTCATCAAGTTTTCAAGTCAACATTAAAACAATATGGCCGACCATTTTACGCCACAGCTAATCAAAGCCACCCAAATGTCAAACGACACTAAAACAAAATGGCGCTACCACTAACGTTTCGTTATATGAAGATTACTGGCCGTGCGGCGTGCACTTGTTTCATAATGTTCATTCATCATAACATACTGTTCAATAGGCTTTCCTTTTACACCAAGTTTTGCACATGTTCATAGGCAATAATTTGCGCCAGCGTATTTTGTAAAGGGCCAACAGCAAATGTCCTTTCGAACAAAAGAACTAATTCTTGTCGACTCAATGTAATTATTCGAAATTCCCGCCTCGTTGGTGCGTAATATTTAAGTTGCCACAGTTAAATAATCGTCATTGATCAATACCTAATTTATTATTTCTTTGATCCTTAATTTTGGTTTGGTAATTCACCTACCTATTGTACCTTGTTATTGGATTCATTTGGTAGTGGGTACCCACTCAGAAAATCATCTGGAATTACACATTATACCATACCATACCACACCGCTGTATGTGTGTGTACAATGACGTGATGCCAGTGCGGCGGACGCGCAACTGCGGTAGTAAACACATAATAATTATGCTAAGTAGGAACATCGTTCCTGGCGACCATCATCAGTAACTAAGCAGTAAAACTAGTTCCATTATGTATTTATTATTTTAACTATACCTAACTACCTTCATAATAATTACATACGTCTACATAATACTTTAACTATCTGAATTTGTAAGGAGTGTTATGTTAAGTTAACGTCGAGTTGCCACTTGTTGACCTTGTGTATTTTGTTTATAAATAGCTTTGTACCCACCCAGAGAATTCCAGATACGATAGTAAAACGAGACAAACAACAGATTTTAGTTTGTTATCATTTTATCGCGCCTTGGTGACACTAAACTGAAACCGAACATGAACAATCTATCTTTGGTTGGTGGATGTAATCTACATTTTGTTTATCGCAGTAACTTAGTGTGCGGCTAATGTACTTGTTGTTTTGTGGTGCAGAACATCACAAAGTGTTTGTATAGTTTGATAAAACAGTGGAATTGCATTATTTTACACTGAGAACCAATTTCATGGTGAAACATGGCTGCATTTTCGAGAAGATTTTTCATATTCCAATTGGAGTTACCATCAAAGTTGAACGTCTATAATATATCCAAGGTAAGACAGAGGTAGGTACCTAAACTAACATTATTCGTACATCGCTACAATGGCTAATGAAGAATCTTTTTATTACAGTATACCTAGCACAGATTCCACAAAATTAAATATTGGTCGAAGTGGTCGTACTCGCTCATAATTATATGCGAATGACCTTTTTTCTTTATAATTTTAATTAATTTTCATACTGCACACTCAAAATCCATTTCAAAAATCAGTTGGGTGAAATAGATTTTTTACGTAGGTACAGTAAAAAAACGAACTAAAATAACAATTTTTTTGTTTAGCCTTAGCTACCTTTTTTTTGTTTTTTTAGTTTTTTTTATTATATCATGAGGGTAGCAAACGAGCTTGCAGTCCCACCAACCGCTGCCGTCCATGGC
>DWMR01000143.1:0-15771 GCA_018245355.1 Dalla costala
ATAGTAATCAATAATAATAATGTCAATCATAGATTTAAAGAAATGGCAATAAAATTCATTGAACGTAATTTAATAATTTTGAAAAGTTGGAAGGCGAAGCATCCCTTTCTCTTATACCTTTTCTTAATACCTACAACACGAATCGCAATTACGGTTTTAATATAGTATAACATACTTCATTTAATTATAATGACATAAATCTAGCAAGCAAGATTTACAAATAGCTCCGATGGCGATAGTGCCTCTCGGGAAGATACATTTCACAATATTATTTTATACTTTGTACGTCCACTAAAAAGTGTTTTAGATCTAAACAAAACCTTTCAAATTACATTTCATTTAGGAAGAAACATTGTAAAATATATGTTTTTAATTATGTGGAACAGCGTTATTTAAATTTTGACTGATTTTTGGGCGCTTTGCTAATTTCGCCCAATTTTATCCTGCTTCATCAGAATATTTTATGATCGGCTCGACATACTGAACACGACCATGAAAAAGAATTTTAATTAATAATTGCGAGCAACTAGACTAGGTGGTACATGTATGTAAGTCTACCTAATGCGTTAAACATTCAACAACAACATCCTACCCGTAAGATAGCATTTTACAATAGTGGGATCAATCGCTTCTCCCTGTCTACACTCTACAGCCGTCCACAAGAAATGCTCCATCCCCTCGCTAGGTTCTTTTGTGTTGAAATTATTAGAATAATATATATATTATATCAAGAGGACTCCTTAAAAGTTCCAATAAAATAATCAGCTAATATACTGCAAGACCGCTGAAAGTTTTATAATTTTAGTCCTCACAGTACGTAGCGTTATTGAAATTTCAACTAAAATATAATATAAAAGATATATATATACAGTATTTACAGAACTCAAAATCAATTAAAATCGTAGCTTTTATGGTTATCTGGTCAAAATGTCACAGAGACGACATTTACAAAGAACTAGAATATTATGTACAATATATTTACAAGATTAATAATATAATATTCTAAAAAGCTAGTATTACTCGATCAGATGTCGCTTGTCATCATTGTTGCGCTTGCGACCCTTTGCGTGCGCTAGCATGGTTACCAATTTCTTGTGGCTGTCGCCGACTATCCAGCCGTGCTGTTGGACGTGCTCGGGCTCGTCTCCGTCGGCCCAGAAGGACGCGGGGGGGCGCATGCGCGGGCCCATGCCCGAGGGGCCCGGCAGCGACAGCTGGCTGTACGCGGCGCCCCCTCCACCGCCGCTACTCGCTCCGATGTTGCGATTACTACTAGTTACCCTGCTTTCGATATCTTGCTTCTTAACTGAAACTTGTTTATTACCTTTCCGACCTCCGCTTGCATGGCCCTCTTTTTTCTTTCCCTTCCGTTTGCGAGTCGCACTCAGCACCACCGACTCGGCGCTATTCGGTCTCGCTGGTATACCGTCCGGTTCCGATTCCGAACTCCAGGTCTCGGATAAAACGTTCTGTTTACCTACGGTGCATTTCCGCCGCGCACGCTGCCTAGCCACCCCGGCGTCGTCTGATAATGCGTCCTGATCGCAATAGTTAGGATTGAACTCAAAGTCATGTCCGAAATCTGTCGATTTTTCTTTTTTCCTTGAAGATGATTTATCATTAATAGCCTTAACTTTTGGATATGTATCATATGGAGATTCGTTATTTTTTGGTGACGGATCAAAATCGTAATTTGTTGAAATGTCTCTCGATATGGATGTTTCATTTTTTTTTTCTGTAATATTATCGTACTTCTTTTGCAGTGAATTGTCATAATGTTTCGAAATCTTATAATGCTTTTTAGTCTCATCATATCTTCTAGAAGTCGAAGGGCCGTAATCCATTGGGGAAGTAATGTCATATCTGCTTGGCGAAAACCTCCTAGGCGATGATTGTAGTGGTGAAAAGGAACAAATTCTCCTAGAAACGGCACTGTCAGAACTTAATTCAGGGGATGAAGTTCGAATTTTTTTAGATGAAAATTCATTCTTATTTGTCGTCTTTAAATCATACTTGGATAACTCGATGGGTGAAAAGACTCGCTTTTTTTGTGCTGTATAGTTGTCCGTTATGGGAGATTCAACATCATCGGCGAGCATGGAAGAATTAGGTTCATCTTCTAATAAACTATCAAACAACTGATCAAGGTCAGCCGTCGGTGGTTTAACGGGCTCCTTTGGCTTAAAATTCTTTTTCTCAGCACGAACAGCATTGTGCTTGAATATTTTACCCATAACAACATTCTTTTCCATGACATCCTTTCGTTTTAGAGGGGAGAAAGTTTTTTTACTGTCATTGCTGCCTTTTACATTGCCGAATTCACATGACATTAAACTGTTTTCTGTTTCATCGTCGCTACATACGTAATCGTCAGACATGTAAACGAAGTCATCTCCGTCAGAAGCACTGTCGCTTGATATAACTACCTCTGGTATGGGTTCAACTTTAGAATTACTTTGAACATCTTTGTTATTGAGATTTCTAAATCTCTCCATTACTGTAGAAGGTCTGAGCTTAAAAATTTCGGGTTCCTCATTATCTTTAAATTCATAAACATCAACGTTTTTTAGTGACGATTCTTTTATGCCATTAGAATCAACTTTTTGTGTTAAAACTGAATGTTTTCTGTCTTTTTTCTTTTTCGAGCTACTCTTTTTCTTTCTTTTGGAAGTATTAGTAATGGCAGGAACAATAGCAGACATATTAATATCCGAAGTTGGAATCGAAACTTTGATACTATCATAACCTTTTAATGCTCCTTTGGTAAGGACAGTGTTCTGATTATGTTTTTTAGAGTTCTTCTTGCTTTTCTTCTTCTTGTCTGATTTTTTGCGACTTTTATGACTGCAACAAAAGATTATCATTAGCAAAGTGCAATTCGTTGTATATTAAAATGTATTACAATATTAATGTGTATGATCATCTCTCTCTCTCTCTGTTTAAA
The DNA here is from genome assembly GCA_018245355.1 of Dalla costala. Taxonomy (NCBI): domain Eukaryota; kingdom Metazoa; phylum Arthropoda; class Insecta; order Lepidoptera; family Hesperiidae; genus Dalla; species Dalla costala. The sequence continues at coordinate 2,945 of DWMR01000143.1, forward strand.
GGTTTCATGTAACCAACCTACTTATTGTTAATTATATACTTAGCTTAGTCTAATCTCAATATCAATTAAATAAAATAAAATTCTACAGTTCATTTTGTAAAAGTAGTATAACTGTCCAAATAGTCGTAACGGTCCTCGACCTCAAGGGACTTAGCAAGGCGGACAGTCAGATAACATAAGTACATTAAATAAGGCATTAAATCAAAACATTTTAGCTTTGGTGCTTGGTAATTGTGGGACCTTTGTTTATTTTTTCATGACAATTATAAAGTATACGGAATAACTGGCTAGACTATCTATCATCTTCGAATGGAATGTGAATTTACAATTAATATACATGCGTGGATCGTGTTCTTAAAAGCGTTTATCAGATTCGCATTCGTCTCGCTGGCATATTTGATATATAACTTTCAAACAATTTCGAACTTTTCTCTTTGTTTCATCCCATGCCCAAAATTGTATAAAGCCCTCATTAGTAAATTATACAAATAAATTGAATTTGACGAATTTCTGATTTGACTTGTATCCGACCTGAATAATTTAATAATAAAATTTGTTTTTAACTATTTGACTGGTGTTACGACTAATGAAATTGATACTTGTTTGAATGATGTCATTTTCCAACGCATTAAGCTTTACCTAGTTGTGTTTAAAAACAGTGTTAAAAATTTCAAATCTTACCTGATGATCGGTTCCACAACAGTTTGTATTTGCTTAGCTGCCGCTGCCTGAGATCTACATTTTCGCTTGATTAGGTCAAATTTATCTTCAAAGATGTCAATACTCTCGCTTATATCCAAATTCTTCATTTCCTTAATATCTGGGGTTGTTTTTGCTTTTAGTGTAACTTCTTTTTCTATTGGTTTTTCAATATCTTGCGCTTTGTAAGATTGGATGGAAGCATCATTTGTCAAATTATGCTGCGAATTTTTAGAATTTCTCATATCCTCACTTAATAATGGTTGAAATTTGCATGCTGCTTCTTTAAGACCAGAAATCAAGTCATTTTCCAAGTTTCGTACTTCTTCACTGTTTAGTATATTTTGTGCCGTTATAGAGTCTACATCGCCATCACTCTTAGAGTCATTGTTTTCGTCAGCATTTACGTAAGTAGTTTCCGTATTAGAACTTCGGGCACACCTATCAAAAGTGTACGCTGGTTCTGCCGTACTGGTGGAAGGTACCGCATAACGATCTGCGTTACTGGCCTGTTTGGATTTTGTTATTGGCACAAAATCTGACATCCCCGAGATACGGGCTGATGTATGTATAAGAGGTTTTTTAGATAAATTAGCTTTACGTAGAAGATGTTGCCTGTAGGAATCACCATCCTTATCTATGCCAGAGGTGCTTGCACGTGCTTTCATTTCCTTTTCACTAGCGCAAGCAAGGGCAAAACTATCAGCACAACAAGATACAAAAGTCCTATTTACATTTCGGACACCGATTTGACCTCCATTTGATTCTTTCAATAATTCACAACAATCTAAGAATAAAGCCTCGTCTCGACTCAGACTTCTTCGGGCCAATTGCTGCTCACTAACAGTTCTACGAACGTCAGTTAAAATTTGTTTTACTGGGGGAAAAATAAATTTGTGTTTTGATTGTTTTTTTTTCTTCATTTTATTTTCTAATATTTTTAACCTGTCCAAATGCTGTTTGTAAACCACTAGCCAGTTAACGTCGTCAGGAACTGGTGTAGTTTTAACTTTCATTACAATTTCAGATAATTTGGATACATGAAGCAATGTCATTTGATGCCGCATTAAGTTCTCCGTTCTTCGAAACTCTTTCTTGCATACGTAACAATAACGTGACCACATTATGTCAAGTCTTTCTTTATAACTAAGTTTTGCTGATAATTTTACAGAATTAGCGTTTATTAAATCTTTACTATTGTTCGACTCTTTCCTGTTTTCACTCCGAGAAGTTTTCTTGGATGATCGCTCTTTTGACTCAAGATAGACATCATCAGATTCATTAGCAATAATATGGAATGTCTCTGATATTTTTTTTGTTGCCAACAAGTTAGATTTTCTAGGTTTACGCTCAGAAAAAAATCCGAAACTTTCCATAAACTGTTCCGACCGAAGCTGTTCCTCAGACACATTTTGTATATCTTTCTCTGCTTTTTGACTTTCAGTTGCTGCAGGAGTTCGTTTTCCTTTTTTACGCTTTTTCCCGTCTTTTTTTTTATCAGGACCATTTGAATCAGAATGGACTTTGACATCGTCACAGATCTTAGAATTACTAGTTACCATGAGTTGAGAATTTTTTCTTTCCGCATATTTCTTCAGAGGTACGTCACTCTTAGATGATTCATCAGAATCACTTATGTTTTCTTTAGCATTTGTAGCGATGGTTGTTATACTGACATTTAAGTTTATATCTGGTATCACTCCAGTGTCGATTTCTTTTTCCGTAGAAATGTTGAGATTTCTTTCTTTGGATGACCTAGAATTACTAGTTTTATGTAAGGATAACCTTTGTTTTCTAAATGGTTCAGTTATATCAGCCATGTCCTCTAAATCTATGTCGTATGGGTCATAGCGCATTGATCCAGAAGATTTAACAACAACAGATTTAGATCGATTTCTTCTTGCTGCAAGGGTTAAATTAAGATTTGTAGTTTTATCATCTATAACCGCATCTGTTGTACATGGTGGTGACGTATTTAAAATGATTTCAACATTATCTTGTTTCGGTTTTTTTGGATTTGAGCTTTGAATATCATGTAGGCTACCGATAGACGGCTCTATTTTCCGTTTTGTCGCACTTCTCGATTCTAGTATTTGGTTTTGAAGCCCGTTAGTGTCTGATTCAATAATGTCATCATTTAATTGGCCTTGAAATTTAACAATATTTGAAGAACTGATATATTTTTCACAAGTTGAATGACTATTTCTTTCTTCGTTAAGTACTACAGCATTTGGTTTGTTACCACAATAACCTTCAGAATTACTGTTTTCTTTTGGAGCGACTCGTATTCCGTCGTCAGAAGCATCATCTGTGTTTTGAATGCTCTCCACATATATCTTTTTCTTAGACTTTTTCTTTGGTAGCGGAGACTTCTTGCGTTTTATTGAATTATTTTTTTCTTCCAAAGGTGAACATTCAGATTGGCAAATGTTCTTAGGTGATTCGTTTTCAATCTTGGAAAATGTACTATTTTGCTCGGGTAGGGTCTGAATATTTTCTGTATGAGCAGATTTCATCTTTAAATAATTTTTTTCGTCTAACAAAAGTTTGGAGAAAATTAACTGTTTTTTCGTGAGTGGAGCTTTATGTTCTAACAAAGTATTAGTGGGAATGTGTGTGGAAGTGTCTTGCTCGTTTGCATCGACAAAAAGAGATTTGCCGCGCCTACTCCGTCTCAAGGATAGTCCAATTTCCTCTTCATTCGTAATGGTAGTTAATTCAAGGTTTTTAGCCCCATCTATCATGATATTTTCAGTATCATTTTTGTTGTTTTTATTAGTTTTTATTTCATCACATAATTTGAAAGAAACTGACTCATTATTATTACAAATAAAATTAGTTTGTTCAGGTTTGTAAGGCCGACAAAAAACTTCTTCGTTGACATGACTATGTTGAATAGTACGTAAATCGTCAGAAATAGGCGTCGATTTATAAACTTCTCTTTCTTTAGTATCTAGAACTGTATTGTGTTCATCTTTATTGTTTTCTCTACTTAAATGATCCATACTTTTGTGGTTAAATTCATTTTCATCAGGAACATGTGATGTTTTTGTATTTTGAGTAAAATTACTTTTTGATACTTCTTTTTGTTCTTGTATTTGAATATTCTTAGTAGACAATCCAGAGATAGTTTCAAGTGAAATATTATCACGTTCAGCCGTTATTTTTGTAGTATTATCATTCTTTTTTGCGTTAGCGGTGCTTTCCAGTACCTTATCGTTTTCTTTGTTTAAGTTACTTTCACATTCATTTTTCTGGATTTCTTCCGAATTAAGAAGGTCGCCACGGCCACTTTTCATGCCCTTCTTTATGAAATGTCTTTTCTTAACTGCAATTTCAGTTTCAGTGACGTCTTTTATATTAGCAATATTCGAAGAGCGCTCATTAATAACGTTATTTGTTACTGTATATGTTTCAACGTTGTTGATGGAATTATCTTCAATAATAATTGTACTCGTCTCCTTACCTCCCACTGTTAACACGGAAGTGCTTGGATCTGTTTGTTTATTTAAGTATTTAATTGATTTGGTGTTAGTTTGATAATTATACGTGTGTGTTTCATTATTAGATTGCGACGCTGAGTTTAATTTATTTTCGTTTTGCAGCTTATGTTTTGCAGCTACGATAACGGCCAGAGATATGTCATCTTCAGAAGAATCATCATCGTCTACAACTTGATTGTGCTTGAGTGTTGCCAAGGATTCCTCTTTTTTATTTGGTAATAACAATGGATGACTAAGTGTTATAATGTCATTCAAATTAGAGTCTACGACATTTTCAGTGTTGCTGTTATGCTGTTCAGCTGTGCTGTTGTTATTTTCAATTGTGTTCTCTATCGCAACCAAAGAATCATTAACTGTATTACAAATTGCACCACTAACTAATAAAATTGTTCCAACCGGAGTCGGTTCTGTCACTTGAGATTGATTTTCTTCACTGTATGTGTGTTGTTCAGTAACATAATCGATTGCAGAATTTGTTAAATTATAATCAGTGAATTGTATGGGTATATTATTTAGCGAAGTTACCGTTAGTGGCCGTTGACGATCAAGAAATCTGTTTCTATTTGATTGAGTACTACTTATTTCAGATAGTTGAACATCCGAAAAATCTAAAGGTGTTATTAATTCGCTTTCATAGTCTTCGTTCCACGGTGCACTGAGATTGTCAGGACAGGGCAAGTTTTGGGACTGATTCATTACTAACTTAAACTTTTGTCTTTCTGACGGCGCTTTAATCCTCACTGCTCTCAAGCTAGCCGTTTTATCGTTGTTGGCTTTTGGCACGTTTGACTTAGGAGCAAGTAATGGAGTTTCTTGTGCTGATAAGGTTGCGCTCTGATCAGCGTCAGTGAGACTATCAGTATCAATTTTAGGAATAATTTCATCATCTGTTAGGTCAATTACATGACCATATGTATCAAACTTTCGTGAATATGATGCAGTTGGAGATAGTGAACTTAAATTAACATTACATTGCAAGCGATATTCATCTTCTATGCTTTGTTTATGTAACGGTTTTATGTCCACCGTATCAGTAGAGGCATCAACTGCTAATTCTCTTGATAATCTTATCGGCATTGATAACATGTTAGATGCTGAAGGACCCGAGGGTGAAAACAACGATGTTTGGGCAGATAGAATTGGTATTGGTCTTGAAGCAGACAAATACTGCGGCAGGACATCCAACAACTGATTACTATGTTCAATAGGTATTGTTCTCAATATTGCCAGTATCTCTTTTGGCAACATTACCATTTTCCTTGTAATTTCAAGATCTCTTTCAAAGTTAAACATAGCACTTCTAATCATCAAGTTATCGTCATGGGTTCTTATCTCTTGTATAGTATTAGTAGTATGGTGAACTGCATGGTTATCTCTTTCAGGTATATATGTACCACAAGGTGGTGGGAAAGATATAGAATGGCCAGTACTAGGTAATGTTACAAAATTCAAAGGTGTAACCATTGTTGTTCCTGCTAATGTATAAACTGGAGTAGTACTCATTATAGTAGTACTCGGAATGCTTAAAAAGCTATTTGTAAATGTGGTGGCCACATCGACTTTTGGCATTGAAATACAAGCATTTGGTAATGCATACACAGGTCTGGTAGTCTCAAATGTCGCAATAGGCGTTGGTGCTCCACGATTTAATGTGTATACAGGTGAAGACCCAGCCGCGGTTACAGCAGCATTTAGTGCAGCGTTTGTAAATGAATATGTTTGAGCTTCAATAGAAACAATCATCGGATTGTTCATAGGAGTTGTCATTGGGGATCCATATGAGGTATGCGTGCTATTGATTGAAACTTCTTGAGGCGTAGTGTAATTTTCATGGCTGATGGGCATTGCACCATGAGTCTCTATAACATTACTTTCTCTAGAAGTCAAGTCACTCCCTCCTGGGATTATTTGAAAATGCGGTATACGCAAGTTCGGATCATATAACGTTTTTTGCATTTGAGACATAGAACTTTCAGAAACAGGTGAAAGTGTTGTAACTTGTCTGATATTTCCATCGTTCATAGGCTCATGATCTGTCGGATTAGATGCTTCTAGCACTGCAACTTCCTCTGCTGTTAATATCTCTGTCCTCATCATCGAATGATCATGTTTCACGACGTTTACTTTTCCAGGCAACTCATCTGACCTATCAGTATTGTTAAGGTGATTATAGGTGTGATTATCAGTGCCAAGACTGTGTTCCGAAATCATTTGACGGAATGTAAAACTACTAACCGTTTTATTAGATAGATCTGTAGGCAAGGCATCTTGGACATTCAGCACATAGTCAACATTATGATTACTTAAGTTTTTATTTCTAGATAAATCATGTATTTGAGGTTCTACATTTCCATTGTGAGATACGTTTATGAGTAAGTCATTATCTTTAACTTTCCTCTTCAGCGATAAATCTGTCGGGATACATTCATTTTGGTGTGCCAAATTTAAGGTAGCTACCATACTCATATCGTGTTGAGAGGATTCTGAAGACAAAGTCTTTAAGACAGGCGAATAAGAACCCTGTGCATTGTGTTTTACCCGTAAGTCTACGACTACATCTTCACTTGTTAAATTATCCATTGTAGTTCTTGATGTTTTCGATAAATCTAAAGTCTCATAATCATCGTAGTTAGCCAACACAATTGAATCATGTCTGGAAGAATAACTTGTATCAATAGAGGATGCTTTGCCTGATAAATCTAATGGTGTTGGTAATATTGATTCCACATGAGTACTAGAGTGTGCAAATGGTATGGTTACTATAGTGTCTTTGAAACTTTGTCCAGGGTACACGTTTATTGGCATGTCAACATTCATATTTAATACTGGCTGACGTTCCAATTGTTTATATTGTGATAAATTAACAGCAGTGTGGATATTACTGGGTCTCTGTTTTTTCATAACTTGGAGATTTTTTGCCCTTTTTGCGTCTTCTGAATTCTTCACTGCAAGGTCTCGATGTGCTTGGATTTCAAGCGATTTCTTTCGATACTTTTCACTAGATTCTGTGGTACTTTTAGGAACATCTTTACGAGTCGGTAATTTTTTTTCAAAAGATTCCATTGATTTTCTAGGTGCTTCTGTACGAGGCTTCATTTTTTTATTACACGGTTCCAAAGATTTTCTGAATTTATCAGTATGCATATTTATACTTCTTTCATAAACTTCCAATGATCTTTTTTGTGGTGGTGAAAGGATGTCTATATTGGCGATTTTACGCTTGGCCAAGTCCTGCAGAGGTACTTGCTTAGAACTACGAGGCCGTGACTTAACACTTTTTTGGGGTAATAAATTATAGGCGTCATACGATTCTGACGATAATCTCATAAGTAAATCGTGATTATGTGGAGGCACACTTAACAATTGTTGGGCTAATAATATATTTTCAGTTTGAGATAGAGATCTACGTCGAGCAGCTTCCTTTCTGGTAGAATTATCAACAAATTTCGGCATAATAGCATCGTAGTTCACTGGTCTCCATTGTGTTGTTTTTCTCGCAATGTTAATGTTTCCATGCGTGTCTTGATTTAGATTTTGTTCCTGATATAATGCTGCAGGTCTAAGAAGTTGTTTAGTTTGTTCTTTATTTTTCGGCGAAGATTTTTTTGATCGCGCTTTACTAGGATACGCTTGTACAGATTGCATAGATACATCAACCCTTTGATTGTGTATAACCGAAGTAGGCGCAATTACAGGTGCTGGACTCTGTGGTAACATGTCATCAGTACCACACTGAACGGATACATGGGCAGGAGCATTTGGGTCGACATCAACTAATTTATTCTTTAACATTGCAATACAATCGTTGAGGCCTTTTCTTGGCTTGTTTAATTTATTTTTCTGGCTCGAGTCTAACGATTGCCCTTGAATAGATTCTAAGGTTTGCCCGTGGACAGATTCTAAGGTTTGCTCGTGGACTGATTCTAAGGTTTGCTCTTGAATAGATTCAAAAGTATGCCCTTGAATAGACTCTAAATGATGCCCCTGAACAGCTTGTAAAGTAGTGTTTTGATTGAAATGTAAGGGTGGTTTATCCAATTTAGTAACAACGGCTTCGTTTTCGAAAAGAACACGTCGGCCTGAGGGTACATGTTCATTAGCATTATTGCACTCTTGTTGTACAAGAAAGAGATGATGGAATTGGACTGATTTATCGTGAGTCTCTGAATTTGCAGTCAATCTAGCTATCGAATGTTTAAGAGGTACATTTTGAGCTGGGGCGCAAACATTCCGTGAACTTCCATTTTGGCCACTGCAACCTGGTCGCTGATTATCTCTCCAGCCATTGTTTGAACTTCCGTGGCCAGAAGAATGTTCTCTTCCATTTTGAGGATTACTGTCAAGATTAATTTTCTTTTGGTTATGATGCATTGATAATTCATCACTATTTATTTTCTCAGGGCAGGATGTGGAATTATCAAGTATGTTGTCAATGCCTTCATTATGTTTTTTGTCAATTACTGAGCGAAGTTTTCTTTTCGGTTTGTTTAGCATAACCTTTCTATTTAAAGATTCCTTTTGTCGTGTTACTTTACATGTCACACGATTCAGTCTAGGCTTAAGAGGCTGATTATCGTCATCTTCTCTGTTGGATATATTTTTACATCTATCACTACCAGTGGAGGCATCGAAATGCATAGAATGATTACTTGATCTGGGTTTACTACTTTTTGGGTCTTCAGAGGTACGACGCTTCATCATTAACATGGCTCTTTGTTTATCAAGTATTCTGCGAGATCTTAAAATTGAGTTCAATGGATTTACCAATACACGGTGACGTTTAGCAGGCAAGTCCGCTAACATTTTTCTTATGGTTTCAGCTGCAAAAACAAAAAAAACAAAAAAAATTAGAGTGGGTACGACGTTTTCCTGTTACACGTGGTATCCGCAATTTCTTTTTTCACCGGGCGTCTTGACTACTATTGATCACTATTGATATTGGTATATTGATATTGATTGATCTATCACGGGCTATATATAGGAAACTAAGGTGGAAGAATCTATTACGAAAAATATATTACTAAATACATTTTCAAATATTAAAAATTAAAAGGTTACAGGTACAAGTTTCGTTGCAAACACAATTATCAATTTGGTTAATTGGGGGACCATGACAGAAAATCAAAATGAGCATCTATCAATATAATTATGTCCCAATCATTTGTAACAAACGAATACTAAAAAAATCAGCATTGAGATTCTTCACAGACAGTCCAATAAAGGTCACCGAACGAATTTTTTAACACTGGTCGCAGGTGCGCCTGTGCAAAGTGTAATTTGAACGATTTGTGTGTATGTAAAGTTTTTTTACTAAACCTTTCTGATAGAAACACAACATTCTGATAAAAGCTTCCGTGCAGATTAAATTGTAGAAACGATAATAGCTACCCAATAATACCGTGCATAGGTCATGATATATATTATTCATTGACTTACGCACATCAATGTGACAATAATGTTGAAAATAATTAAAAGGAAATAGCGATATTAAAGTTTAAAAAAATTAAGTACTTACCATCACCAACTTCGGTCCTAATTTTCGGTTTGGGTCTCATACGGTTCTTTTGCCGGGATGGCCGAGTTCGGATATCGTTGCGCATTTTCTTTCTTATTCTGTTATCAGGTAAGCGGGGGCGTCGTTTTCGCACTCCGAATGGCCGATACCTGCATTTACGTCGAACAGTCGGCGTGTCTCCAGCACAATCCAACATGTGTTGGTGCAGGTCATCAATATTTACCGATTTCTGGCACTTGGTGCAATCTCTAAATCCTCTTGGTGGTCGAGTTCTGTTAATATTTTGGCTTGGAGGTACATATAGGTGCTTCAAAATGTCCGCCTTTAGAAGTGACTCGCCAACTATTTCGTAGTGCTGAATCTGAGAGTTAGGATGCTGTGACGAAACATGCATGCTCAGTGCTCGGGAGTCTCGTGACTGCGCACCACACGCGCAACATACGTAACACCTTGGTCGTACCCACTCCCCGCTTAATATAGCTGGTTTAATATTAACGTTTTGTGCTGAAGGCATCAGTCCCAACGAGGTTGGAAAGTCTCGTTCAGTTCGAATTGGTACGGGTGGATTTACATATTTAACTATTTGCTTATTAGCAGTAGGGATTTCCCTGCTCTCGAGTATTTCCTTTAATTCCATACTAATCACATTTTTTTTCTCAGTCTTTTTTTCAACAGGCGTAATTTTAAACTTATCCTCATATTTACGTCGCATACTTAGTTGCGTCCAAATATCCAAGCTTGACACAAGTGTGATGATACAGTTGTTAGCGTGGGTATCTCTTTTTATTTGGTCTGGATTCCAGTGTTTTTCATTTTCTAAATTATCCCATTTCCACTTGTGCTTAGGCGCTATGGTACGTGGCATGTAACCATCGAACACGTTGCGAGAAAATTGCTCACAAGCCAAAAGTATAGGAAAACCTTCAGCAGTATTGATAACTACGCTGTTTTTTGATTTTCGCGTCTTGATAGTACTATCTGGATCAGGGTTAAAATTAAATGAACCATCGAGAAATTTTGATAAATTTTCCTGAACGTTACTAGCAACTTTAGAATAGAAACTAGTATCAAAACATTTTTCAAATTTTTGAGTGGCATCTTCGATTACCCTGAACCAATCCTTTTTAGTCGACTCGCCCGTTTTTGGTGATCTATGAACGACACCTAATCGGGATAGTATTTGATCAGCGTCAGTATTATGGAAAGAAAAATTAGATGGTATTCTTCTGTTCCATTGTATGTCATCCAATACGATGACAGCATTTTTCTCCAATACAGCACCAGTAGCAGTTATGTTTTTGCTGGGCGGCAGAATTAAATTTGTTGTTATGTTATCTTCAATATCAGCTTCATCGTGGACGTGAGATGGTTTAAGTTCACAGGAAATAACTATACCGTTAAAACCATGTCCAGAAAAGTTTTCACCGATTCTGAAATCATCCTTATCGTTGGAGTCGAGAGATTTCTGACTCTTCTTGGTCGTTTTCCGACGCAATTTACTACGATAAGGTATCTTTTGTTTTTCGCAAATATTGAGCTTGTGCTCTGCCAGTTCCTTTGTAGAAGGGAAACGAGTGTGGCAGTCGAGACAAGCGAAGTATTGATTAGGGTGGCTGTACACCATGTGACGAATGATGTCGCTAGGTTCTGGTTCAACATGGTTACAAAATAGACAAACAATAGAAGTGTCAAGTTTAGAGTTTGAAAGATGCGAACGTCGGACGTGTTTGGATATAGTTTGTTTCGAAACGAAAAATCTATCGCAATAAGGGCATAGAAGTTGCGGAGTAGATAGTAAGCCGGATTTGCTAGAGAGATCATCTGGTTTGTTCGGTGACGCTTTGGACGGGGTGCTTGATCGTTTAGGTTTTTCTTGGGCAGGTTTCCCGTCCAATTTTCGTGCAAATTGTTTGTTTGATTGCGGGCTGGGAATAGTTGACTTTCGTGGCCTCAGTCTTCCATTTAAACCAGACGATGGTTCATCTTCACTGGGGTTCATCGTGTTTAGTTCCTCTGGCCTAAAATTGAACATAGTAATTAGCTCTATAAATTAAGGCTCATTTAATATGATTTTACTTTGCAATGTTTTCTGAGCCTTTATTTATAAAACAGGAAATGATAAATTAAAAATATTTTTCTAGCATTAAGTTCTGCTCACTCAATAATAAAAATGTAAACATTCGTTTCCTCAACACCTTAAATCTCTGAAAATTCTTCTTTTTTTACTGTCCCAATCGACTCAGCGTTTCTTGTATGGGGAAGCAAACATCAAGAGTTTTGGATTTCCCCTAACTGTCCGAGTCAAAAGAAATACTCTGTATATTTCATTGTGGCAATGTGAAATTAAACATTAAAAACGTGGTTTTTTTTATTTTATATTTTATAGGGGGTCTCAAGAGAAAGTTTGTATTTGGTCATGGTTGGCGTAAATCAAATGATGCACCAAGTGTTCCCCTAATCCGGAAATGGGTAAGAAAGTTCGAAGAGACTGGTTCCACACCCAATGAACCAAAACCCGGGCGACCAAGGTCTTCAAGAACGGACGAAAACGGGAAGAGTGTAATTCAATCTGTTCTTGACTTCCTTACATTTTTGAAGACAAAAGAGGACGCGTAACTACAGTGAATTCAGAACGTTATGTGATGATGTTAGTTGACTTTTTGGTGCCTGAACTGCAAAACTTTCCTGGTTATAACCAAAGAACATGGTTCCAGCAGGACGGAGCAATGTCACATATGTCGCAACACGTTACTGCCACGAATTCGTGAAAATTTTCCTCGCAAATTGCTCTCCAAAAGAGGGGGCACATATTGGCCCCCACGCAGTCCTGATTTGACCCCTATGGACTTTTTCCAGTAGGGGTATCTTAAACCTAAAGTTTACGTTAGTAAACCTACTTCGCTGGCGCAGTTGAGAGAAAATATCCGTCCTCAAATGGCAGCCATTACGGAGTCGACATGCCGCGCTGTCATGAAATTTTTTGCTGTTCGTTTAAATGAGTGCCTTGAGCATTATTGTTTATATTTAGACAATGTTTATATTAAGAGGAAATTTCTTAAAAAGTCTATTTTAAAAATTCATAAAGCTTTTTTGGATAGACGTCTCTCTTT
>DWMR01000144.1:0-15717 GCA_018245355.1 Dalla costala
ACTGCTTACCTGTGTCTACCTATACATTTTCGCTAATTTCTACTACTTAATGTATAAATTGCGGCCTGACTTCAAAATATTGCGTTGATTACGCTATTTGACTGTATGAAAAATATTGTCTTATTTATTGACATCCGCATAGACTAGGAGTTTTAAAAGCGTTATTAATCCCCCAAGAAAGTGAACAACATGTCTGTGATTATTGCCGTTCCTAAGCGTATGACACTTGATTACTTTAACTCTTCCATGTGACGTCACTGACGCCATGTTGCGCAAAATGGCGTTTTGGCGACCTATTTAAATTGCACTTTTTCATTAGTATTTTTGGAAGAAATACTTACTACTTAAAAGAATTAAAAACCACCACTTTTTGTCGGCTCAATAAATATCTGCTAAATATTTTGAGACCGTTTCCCGAAACCAGTCAAACAGCTCATTCAGCTCACGTTTTTCCGTCAGATTTCTTGATAAAAGAAAATCACAACTCCACAAGACCCATTTTAAACTTTTAAGATAAATAATAATGATCCTATTTAGAATTGGTAAAGCTGCTAACGAACGTGAGGAAACCCTCATGAGTTTTTATAACATTCTCTAAGGGCTTTTGAACTCCACCGGGACCTACAGCTTTGTTCCTGACCCACGATACCACCTTACCTACCTACCTACCTACCTACTTAGATACCTTTACGTGCCTACTTAACTTAACTTCCCAGCCCGTTTCAGGTTGCGTTACTGTACCAATATAAAACAAGTGTTGTCCCGCTCGGTTACCCATCGCGGGTCCACGATCCACCCCACTGGTGGTATTTCACTAGGTATCTTGGACAATTAGCGAGTATCGTGTTCCACAGAATGAATCTAAGGCTTAGATTCTAAGCCCTTGAAAAACTTGATTCTCCGGCGGCTAGTTAGTGAAAACCTGTGTAAGCTCTCCGTCGAGTTTTATTAGGAGTGTAGAGTTAATCAGCAATTGAGTGATGACAGTATTCCCTGCTGACTGATTCTCACGGAAGAGCACGTCATACTAGTAGAAACCTAAGTAGGTATAATAAAAAATAATATATATGGCTACGGTCCATCGTACACTGATCGATCTAATCAACAGCGTTTTTCGTGATTGCAAGCCTAGAAAACGGCTATTCTCTCAAGCCTTGAAGAGGTACAAGATTTTTTATGTTCTTTGGGGGTGCGAAACCTTCTCACAAGAAACGATGGAGCAATACACTTGTGTTATTTGTAATAACAACAGCATATGGGCGGTAACATAGAAGTTACCTTACATCTGAATGTTTGATAATAGAAAGGGACTGAAAGAATCCGTTCATGTCAATTCTGTGCACACTTTTCAAAATGCACATTTTTTTTGCGTATTATACAATTATCAAAATATTTTTAACGACGTTTTGTATGGCTGTACCTACAGTGTAAATGAGTAGCTATGAGGTGTAATTAAAATGTCGTAGATTTTATAAAGGAGGATAAATGCTTGTTAGCAATTAAATACGTATGTCATATACATTTTTTATTTTGATCACAGAACTAAATTTCGTACAACATCAGTTGAGCAACATCATCATCACACCAATATAATTATAGAAATATAATAAGTAATAACATTAGTAGGCAATATTTACAACTCGAAGTATCTCTTTATTAAAGTTTTCCGGCGAAGGTAACAAAATGTTTATTATCTATTTCATAATATGATTGCTTTTATAGTAGGTACTTCATCCGATTCTGAGTAAATTAATTCCCTCGTTTATCGCACAGGGGAGTAATTACTAAAATTGTAATTCTACATTTTTGTAAGTAATTTTCTTACTCGTTTTGGTAAAATTTTCTAATCTAGGAATATGGGAGTTCTATCTCTGCATAATAGGTTACAAGTGGTCTTAGTAACATAACGATATTTTATCAGAATTGCCATTCAAAAAACACCAACGAGTTCTAAATATCGACTACTTACATGAAATTCAAGATATTAAAATTTATAATAAAATTTAAACAATACCATACTTTTACACAAATACAACAATCATTCACAAAAGTTTTATCTAATAAAAATCAGGACATAGAAATACTAAGTCAGTCTCAAATTAAAATACAGCGTAGCGTATAGAAAGTTAGGTTTAAGCCCCGCTGGGCCGGCGAACGGTTTTCTTTAAAAATGCAACAGTTTATACCATTTCGCTTGGAGCTTTCGGACAGCGGAGCTTAAAACTGTTGTTATTGCTAAATAAGTGATCGATAACATTAGAAAAGGGTACAGAAATGATATTGTCATAGGAAGTACAGCACTGCAAAGAGCACAGAAAATTAGCACCGAATGGAATAGCAGTTGAAACAGCATTCTTGGAAACTGCCTAGTTTGCGTTTGAAAAGGGCTTGCTGACGCCACGCGCGTGAATTAACAATAATACACATTTTTAGAAAATATGACTTTGACCGAGTTTTGTTTTATTTTATAGCTCAAAGATGAAGGTTCACAAGGTACTTTCTTTTATTCTTTTTCTTACCGTTCACGGGTAATAAGAGGCTATCAGACTTAATTGTAAAAAAAGTATTTTTTTCTTTTTAAGCTTTATGCCCCTTTATGCATATATGCGGTTCAGGTCGATAGGTTTACCGCACTTACTATAATATAATGTTTTTTTTTAGATTTGTTGCTATCTGGCAACACTCGATGCATTGCTCAGGTGTAATGAGGATGTCATATATAAAATATTTTTATCTCGAGGCGGCGTAAAATAATATAAATAACGTTCCAAGACTTTATTTTTTTTTACAAAGACTGTTAGGAATAAGTTAAATGCAGCGTGGAGTCATTTGCACGCTCTGTTGATAATTATTAACTCAAAGGGGCTCTGGAAAACTCACAATATATTATGTTCGCAAAATGTAGTAAAATATTTAGGTGGCTTGAAATAGTAGGGGAAATGAGCATGATTATTATCCATAAGCATAATAAACATCTCAATAGAATTCCCGTATGAAAAACTCGAACTATACATGAAATATTAGTTGCAAACAAAGTTATGTTTTGCAGGGACCTTCTAGTATACTTACTCGTATTGGAACTTGCCAAAAGGATCTTAAAAGAGCGGAGTTCTAGTTATACTTAGTAGTTAAATATAATAACACAGACGTGAAAGTTTTGAAGTAGTTTTTGTCACTCATACCTACCTAGAGTTAAAACCAGAGAAAAGGAAATAACTTGTCACACCGTGTAATAGTACATTAGTATAATACATTTAGGTACATATTTGATTTAACATATTATTTGAACATCTTACTTACTTTAGTCACAAAAAATATGTATCCTCTGATAAAATTAAATAAGTATTAATAATCACATCAAATACTAATATATAATATTTCAGTAGAACAGTTTCTTATACCAATCAATGTCTAGAAAATGCACAACACAAATCTTTCACTTATAATTTCAATTAATCCCGAGAAACCGCGCTCTCGTCTCGTTCTAAGTTCCATTCATTTAGGTATCGTGTCCATATCGATAGAAAAATCACACGTTCTGTCAAAAATCTTCAATTAGATTTTTTATTTGATTTCATAGTACAAGCCTTGAATTTTATTCAATAATTCGACAAGTCCGAACTCACTTATTACGAGATTTTGAAAACCATTACAGTTTATGAGATGTGGCATGCATGTTTTCGGTTATCAAGGATTTTTCAAAATATATGTCATAATAAAAAGAGTGTCCAACAGAGTTCAGCTAGTATCGACACGTGATCATAAACAAGATGCAGAATCTTTTACTGTAGGTATCATGATTATTATTCATGATTGCTTATTTTTTACAAAAATGTAAAACTGTGTGACTGCTGAAGAGGTTTTAGTGAGGTATATTGTTACTAGAATTTAAATTGGCGTTAAAATTTTATTCGTTTCAATTCAATGCCTTTCAGGCTTAGTCACAACACATCGTCAGGCAAACTCGTTGAATGACAGCCTCTGTATGCGTGTGTAGGCTTTTTTGATGAAGTAGAATGTAGGTAAAAATAAAGTTTTGGTGAATTGTTATTTCTATAATTTTTCTGGTGAATTTATAAAATTATATAGTTTACATTCTTATCGCACCACAGGCGGCGCACTACTGTCGATCAAATAAAAAGCATCCGATAATAAATCGATATAGGTATATTAACCATAATTTTATCATAGAGCAAGGAACTTGCGTGACGTCCTGTGGAGAAGATCGCGCGCATACGTTATGCGTAAATTGTCAATTTCCCCGAAAACTTGTTTAATCTTTTATCAAGGCTTAACCATTTCCCTTTAACTAACTAACCGTGTGTAGGTACCCTTCGTAACCGTGCTAAATCGTTGATGATAAAATATCACTCCAGTGAAATATTGTACTCGTAATATTCATTTTTCAAGTCGAATGTCGACAACGTAATGCAAATGATGTCGTTAAAAATCCGTGAACCGTCCCGAGCGTGATCAACAGTCCTATGCTATTTCTTTTGACAGAATTAGGCCAAAGTGGCCGAATGGAACGAGCTGCAATGATCGTGATTAATTCATACAGAAAACTGCAAGCTGCCGCGAGGTAGTTTGACGTTTCGGAATGGCTTTATGTTTCGCACTTTTTGACTAAACAACAAAGCTTTTGAACTTTGAGCTGGAAATACGAATTACTTATACACGTTGTATTGTTACTATAATAGCTGAAGGAAAATAGGCAGCTGGATAATGAACCAAGGGTTATAGTTAAATTTTTAATTGCTATATTGTTTTGATGACGACATAAACGGAATTCGTACACACACTGCTGACATAAAGTCAGAAGTATTGATTTAATTTTACCGTATTTTATTACAACTATACGTAGCACATAGTGGAAACACTATGCAACGTTATGATTATCAAAATATACAAAAATATTTTGATTTTAATATAAGATTCATTTTGCCGTTTTGGTAGCGAACTTTCTCACAAATAATTTCCTTTCTCTAAACTCCATTATTACCAATGTTAAACAAACGCTTCGATATTCTTTGCTGTGACATGATACTTAAGTTTACTACGTTTCTATATAACCACCTTATATCGTATTGCTTTCAATTTTCAATAGTTTATCGTCGAGTCCCAGATCTATTCTATAGTTTGTATAATTATTTCAAAAAAAACATAACGTTTAGAAGATTTTCGGTTCGTAGAAATAGTATAATCGTTTTTCTAAAAAATTTACGTAGCCGAATCACTTTTTACTGTAACAAGAAGGTAAAACTTCTGGATCTATTGAGCCTCCGCATTAAATCATAGGTTATAATTACACATTCCGAATTTGGCACGATTTACTATTAACAATTGTGTGTGAGTAACGATTTGTTTTAAATTATTTGACATCTAATGTAATAACATATAATATTTTGTATAGGATACATTTACGAAGACTGTTGTTAAAATAACAGACTGAAGGAATGCTATGGAAAATAACAATCACAATGTGACATGTGTGTTACATGAAAATGTACAGAATGAAAATCAAAGTAGGTTTTCACGAAAATGTTTCGTAAATGTGCTTTTTGCAGACCTTAAACTTCGATGAAAAAAATGTTTCTGTGTAAAATGACTTCCTTATACAATCTTTAGAATAATCGAACGGTTCTTGATTGTTGCGCCTTCAGCGCTTGCGACGGATGTTATGATGTTGCTTATCGGCGGCTTACACAGGCAATATGCAACGTGCAAGTTTTACGCACCAACACTCACTAATGCTGTTCGTATGGAACAGTAGTTTAATGTTACAACAAACTGTTTATGTTAATTTTAATACAATGCAGTGATTTAACTTGCTTAGGTTGTATATTAACATACTTTGGTTGGTAAACTTCAATGTTTAAGGGCCAAACTAACATTTACTAATGCTTTCACCTATTCGCTCGATACTTAGGTTGGTACGTACAGCCGTAGATCGTTTCAAACTGTTACAATTTTATTTATTTAATTCCGCGCTTTAAAATAATATACGTAAATAAATTTTATCTATATAAATTTGAACTTTAGGTTTAGGAATCCTTATTTATATAAGAATAATATTATAATAACTTGATTTTAAACTCAATCAAAAAAAAACAAACTAAAAACTTTCACATCGTAAGATAATTACTGTACTGTATTAAATTTGTAATTGTTATAAATATGAAATATTTCTTGACCGAATAGTTACGAAAATACAAAATTTTAATAGTACTTTTCTATTTCATGAACTTTTTAATTAACTTATATTGCAAGTAGACTGGTTGCTGGTTGCCCTTGCTGTGTAAGCAGCCCAAATATTATCTTAATATTATTGCTTCTATTTGCGTTATAAAGATTTACATTACTTTCTATACAACGTACCTACTTATAGCGCAGTACTTCTAAAATATTATCAAAACAATTGTCAATGAAATTTGTATCATAGTTCCATTTCATCACGGTCTATCACTGTCACTGTAATTACAATCTCCGTTTGATTGTTCCGAACCGAACTAAACTTGAAAACGTGATATATTTTTTATTTGTTCAGATACCTATCGTTAATTTAATTTTATACTTAATATTTTTCTAGATTGATTTAGTTTAGCAATACAATTTTATTTAATTATAATTCTAATTGTTAAATGTGATTTAGAATTTGGTTTCACGTGTGAGGTTTATAGGCGAGACTCGTGAAGTTTGCTAACGAATAGCTTCAGTGGCCGTCTTCAGTTCTTGGGGATGTAGAATCACCTTCAACACTGCGCACTCGCTCTTTCAGAGAACAGTAAAATGTCGTGACCCGCCCACTACCCCACCCGCTAAGCTACACTACCTTCTTACTAACTAAGTGCAGTATATTACTTCATTTACCTTACACCATAAATTCCTTTCCGTAATATACATTTATCTTTAATTCTTTCATTTTTAAGATTACATTAAAATTATCATTATTAAATTTCCTGCCCTTCGCTACCATTACTTTAACAATAATTGTTTTAGTCATCAACCTTTATACAAACGTAACATGTTACATAACAAATTTATATTTTCTGATTTGTTTTATTATAGAATATTGCTACAGTTACAGATAATTTGAGAAACAGTATAATTTATTATTCTATTTACTTAAACAGCAGTCATTGAGGGAAGTTCTCGATTAATGAGTATAGGTGAATACAAGACAGTATGTCGCTAATAAATGTAGGTACCTACACCATTCCCTGGTAAACTGTTTAGAAATTATAATTTTGTAGATTAATAAAATTTACAATAAACGAGTGAGTAACTGGACGTTTAAAATATTAAAATAAAATATCTTGATAAATTGTCCCTAAAATGTTATTCCAGAAAGCAATAGAGAATACCTAACCAAAAATAATTTCTAAAATTTCATTATTATAATTTCTAAACGATTTATGCTGCATTTCTTATCAATATTCTACACATGTCATCTTTTTAAAAATATTGAGCAAATTCAGAAGAAAATTATAAATTTTAATAACAAGTGACCTGTTTTTCATATCAACTATGAAGATTTTTTCAAAGGCTCAGAAGTAACTCGTGTGAAAACATTTTTTATAAGTTGTCCTTCCATTCCAATAACGTATCCACAGATCAATTTCCATAATATTTTTCTATCAATATGAACCACAAGCCACAGGGTCTATCTTTTCGCAAAATAGAGGAATATGTAAACATTACAAAAGCATATTTTTCATTAATGAAAAGAAATGGCATTTTTTCAATTACCAAATTTTAATACATAAAATATAGTCTTTACAATAATACTGTTTTGTGAAAATGGCACAATACTGTTTCTTTGTCAACGTATCATTAGTATTTAATTCATTAACACTTCTTAATAATTCAAACAGATACTTAACCTAAAAAGATCTCTTTTTAATAAAACATGATGAGTAATTTCAATAAAAACAGTTTATAACAATGGGTAGGTATAACACAGCGGAAACAACTGTTATCTTATCTACTTTTGTGGAAATAAAGATTAGACAGAATAAATATCTATGCATTAAAATATGATTTTCTACAACACTTGTTGTTCTCTGGTATATATTGTAATGTACCTACTAATTCACTAAATACTTCTGCTACATTTTATGTAAACAAGAATTTAAATTATATTTTATTTTTTGTAACATAGCTTTATAGTGTAACATTTTTAAAATCATGTTTTTTTTTAAATATTTAATAATGACAATGATTTTGTACATGATACATAATTTTTTATTGCGGTGCAATAACTATTTTAAAAATGTTGAAATCTTTAAGGAAATCGTAATTCACAATAATAATATATCAATAATCGTAATTTTTTCACTACGAAAAAAAA
Source organism: Dalla costala (assembly GCA_018245355.1). Taxonomy (NCBI): domain Eukaryota; kingdom Metazoa; phylum Arthropoda; class Insecta; order Lepidoptera; family Hesperiidae; genus Dalla; species Dalla costala. The sequence goes on from DWMR01000144.1 coordinate 8,351, forward strand.
GGTGTCTCGTGCAATATATATTTTTTAATTTTGAGGTGTATTTTAAAGGTGTTTTTTTACCTATTGAATTGAACTAAATATATTTTTTATAAAACTAGAGCATTTCGGCTCAAATAATCTATTTTATTTAGAAACATGTATATTTATTTACATTATTTATACAAGGGTGTCATTATTACGATGGCCTCCTCAACGATTATCATCGTGAATATAAGATTTAGTGAAATAAACGTACTGTGTTGTAATGTATTATTATGATTAAATTCTAGGTATATTACAATAACATAAATTAGTTTGGGAGAAGTTGGTACTCATTATAATATTAATCAGATATTCGAACATTTTTACATTATGTTTGAAGTGGTGCTATCACCTAAAGGGGTTTTATCTGCATCTAAGTTATGATTTTCTGTTTTCGTAGAGAATTGAATACTTTATATATAAATAATAGATTCTTCATAATATCATTAAATAGGTATCTCTTCTGTCGTTACTTGTTTGATGTGTATTCTACAGAGATAGACGGCATCAAGTATACGAGTAGGTATTTAACGCTAATATACTTGTTTAGGATGACGAACATTTTGTGTAGCTAAAGAGTGTAGGTATTACTTATTATGAAATGTATTTCACTCTTATATAAAGTTGTAAATGATTTCCAGATATCTAAATGCAAATAGGTATATTTGCTACGGTAATATTGTAAAGTTATCACTACAAGTATCAATTTACACTAGATTTAAAGTCTTTTTGATACTTTAAATGCCTGAGAATGATATCGTTTAGAATAGTTACGCATTGTGGTTACATTACAATTTAAAGAGTTCATAGCTACCTATGCACACTTGATTCCTGTAAAACATACTAGTCATGCATCACATCACGAGAAGGAATGTATATTAAATATTAACCCCCTATCGCGGGTCTATATGCAAATTCGAGATCTTGTATTACTAAATTTTTCATTAATTACTTACTCTACAATTCTCATAAATAATTACTTTAGATTTTTTAGAATTTCTAAATCTTCAGTGCCATTTAGTATATTTTTTTGTAATTTTTTAGTATGCTTAATCTCATAAGGATCCTTAGCACTAAGGAATTGCGATTACTAGATTAAATATTGTAAAAAGCACTTATCCATTGTACATGATTGATGTCCGTCTGATGAGAACCGTTAGAGTAATGCGTCATTATTAGGTACGTTACTAAGGTGTTGTGGCCGTCAATTATACAGCAGAATTAGTTTTCCTCACCGAGTAGTACCAGGTCATCGGCCACGACGTCGGATACGTGTAGGTAAATAATCCAGTACATGAGGTTAAAGCAGACGAAGCATACGGGGAACACGATGCGCGAGTACTTGTCGATGTCCGACGGGGTGGTGCCCAGGAGTTTGTTGATACCCTGAAAAAGGTTTTCAACTTGACTCTGACGATTAATTTAGATCTTCTTAGCGTGAGCCGCTCGCGAAAATCGCATGGCATAAGTCGCACGGCGCGTCGCTTAAAATTGCACGCTCGCTTTGCTCGTTATGGACATTCGCCAGTACATCTCTTTTGAAAAAGTTCACTAACCTTCGATGCGTGGAGAAGATGTGGTGGGGGACTTTCTTCCTCGGGTTGGGCGGGAACCGGCGGAGGAGGCGGAGGCGGAGGCGCGCGCGAACCATTGATCGTGTTCTCCAGATTCACGCCCTTCGAGTAAACTTTGGAGTCGTGGACCTTGAATCGAACTTCCTGGGTGTGCGGGTTGTAGGACTGTGTAGAAATAAATTATGTTATATGGTGAATATTTGAAAAAAAGTATTTCGGTTGAAAGCGGTAGTTGCTACAAATCTTTCTAAATACCCAGGTGTCTCTTGCATCACATACTTCACCGACTATACGATTCCGCGTCTCAAACTTTATTAATTTGATTGTATGCTTTGTATCGATATTTTGATTAAATTTTAAGCCAAGCTCGCGTCTGTTGAAAAACTTTTGTTTTAGGAGCAATTTATCAGTCACATTTTTTAAGTAGGCCACTATTGGTATCTTGTACGTACGTAATTTTGCATACATTTTTTCGGGCTAACGAATAAGCCACGTATCAATGTTAAGGTATGGCTATTCGATGGTCACCGGCGCCAAGGCGTCACGTCGTTGGACCTCAATGAGAGCTAACAGTATCTAAACAACGAATGTTTGGAGATAAGTGTGCCAGCAACCACAGCTCTAAACACAAATTGCATGAAAACAATTTACGCCAGTAGGTATCGAGCCGATAGAATCGTTCCGCTGTGGTTCAGATCACACATACCGGCAACGATCGTGTTTAGCATTAGCATTGCATAATCAGTATAATTGCATTATTCATAGAAGCTCTGTTGAAGCGCTCGTAGCCTGGCGGCTTATGTCAATCGAACGAATATAAGCGGCTACGACGGGGTTGGCAGTTAAATGGGTGACCAGTAGTTAATTCTATTATGAGTTTTCTAATCTTCGTCACGTTATCGGTTTTGTCGAACTATGGCTAAATGCTGCTAAAAACAACGTTATTAGGTACGTCTTTCCCGTCTCTCTATTATCCATCTCGTATGTACCTATACTTCGAGGCTTCGATTTAAATTCATATTTCAGTTGGAATGTTAAATTCGGTGCGATGTAGTACCCTAGTGAGGTGCAAGGACCGTTCTATCGATTGGTTGTTCAGTCAATCGGCACAAGTATTTCGACCTGGCTCGTATACTAACCGATGATCGGCTAGGTGGAGCGGGACGAGTCAGGGTACTCGCTCGCGGCGGGGGCACAGGCTCCACTGGAGCGGGCGGGCCATCTTTCTTTTCTGCAGCCATTTTCTGAACGGCGGTGAACCGTTGCTTCCTCATCTGAATCCGTTTAGCCATGTACCCAACAGTAGCATACTCTGGAAAGTAAACCAAACGTTTGGACCACCATATTATGCAGCGAAAATCTTATCGCAAAGCAGTATTAATGTAATAACTTGCACACCTTCAACACCATTTATAATAGAAAAAATGATAATAATTATGCCCATAGTATTTAAAAAGAAGTTAACAATCGTTATAATATCAACGCTTTGCGACTAGCGGTAATGAGAAATACAACATTCTATGCACAAAACAACCACGTAATAAAATATAAGTCAAAAGGTTCACTTTCCCGCTCTTGACCAAAGTCATATTACTTTAAAAGTATTAAACTAAGATTTAAAGTACTTTCAAAGTACCTACCTACTAGTGTTTTTTTAAGTAGGTACTTCAAAAATACTATAATTTTCTAAGTATTCTATCGTTACCTAGAAGACTCGCGAAGACCATAACGAAGCAGGTGCCCAGGTACACGTCAATCGACTTGACATACGAAATCTTAGGCAGGGCAGCGTTTGTAGAAGACATGAGCGTAGTCATCGTCAATACGGTAGTGACGCCAAGAGACACTCTAGCCGGAGTTGCGTTACGGTTCAGCCAAAAGGAGACCCACGATATTATGACGATAAGACCGGATGGAATGTAAATCTGGATCAAATAGTAGCCCATCGATCTTACAAATTGGATCTCGCAGGCCAAACGTGAGTAATTTCCTGTAATAAATCTCGGCATTATTAAAAATTTCAAATACGTACAAGAAATTAGGGTACTTAGTCATTAGTTGTAAGTATTAACAAAATGAGTAATGGTTCTTTTGATATAGAACTTTGGAGTCAAGCGAGAAACATGCAATTGTATCGTTCCGATACATTAAGAAGTAATGGTACGAGCTTATAAGTTTATTTGTTAATTGAAATATCTAAGTGACTGGCTTCAGCTAGGTACCTGTTGTTAGGGAGATCTCCATTGCTCTCTGGCGATGGCCCAACACCTTGAACTGCGGTAGGGACACCTCGCTCGAAACACCCACAGAGTTTGGCCCCTCGTTCCATTTATAACGGATGTCCCGCATGGTGTAGCCGACTGTACCATGCAGAGATATGAAACGATAAAATAAGCACCCATCGCACTGGGTTTTTTAGATATTCGTAGTCATGACTCATTAAACTACAAAGCAGGAATAGTAAGACCATGGTATCGAAAAGTAACAACGGGCGTCAGATGACAAAAATCAAAATTAAAAAGCATTATATTTTATTCTGAAATTTATCTACAGCCTAAGGAAATCATAAGAATCTACGCATTTTCAGTAAATTCAAGTATTTTTAAAGAATATAATATTACTTATTACTTTTATTAAAAATGCAAAGACCAAGAACAAAATTAAAGTTTTATATTTATCACAACTAACATAAACGCTGAACTTAGGTATTCTTTGGTAGGAATAGCAGACAGATTATAAAAAGAGACTCACAGCTTTCAATCTCAATGTTGCATAGCTGACGATCCATAGGAAAGTATTGCAAATCCATCGGACAAGAAGCGGTGATAGTCAGTCTGAAATAAAGAATATTTGTATATGAGGGCAAATAAAAAACAGCAAAAACTTGATTTCTGACGCGGCAGGTTACAAAAGAACATTATAGCGATATTGATTATTAGAGCGATATTGAATCAAGCAAACTTTCTTATCGTCGCACTCGAACTCAAATCTGTCAGAATCTCTAACCAAATATGTCGCTGCAAATTGAGCACTCACCTTATACTTCGTGTAATAGATCCAGAATGATGAATGCGAATGAATTCGTTGCTCGTGGTAGCGATATGGAAATAAGACTGTTTTTCGTTTACGAAAAACGTGTAGGAACCCAAATGTTCCTAATAAATTCTGATCCTACGGATAGAGTTTCAACCCCAGCACGCTTCTTATAAGCGAGCCTTGGATCAGTCCAAAACTGTCTGAAGTAGAAATCCAGCGTAAAATCCTGAAACATTGTTGATGTTATAGCATAATACAATAGTTAAACTGACGTATCTAACATACACTATGTCATCTTGAAGTCAGATTGCAAGTTCTGTTTTCTTGTTTTGCTTGCTTTAAATTTATGAATAGTTACACGTAACAAGATACAATTACTAATCATGAAATGGCCATTAGTGACTTAAAATAGACGCATTTTCTTTCTTTTTCTATCTTTTCTTGATTCTTTTTTAGCAATGTGCTACTGTTTTGGTACCATCAAATTAGATTCTAATTCAAACCGCTTGCTTTAATCCATAATTTTAATTGAAAAATAGCAAAGTACTGACAGGAAATTTTTTAAACGCGCAAAGTAAGATATTTGTTTTAATACTAGTAATAGAAGTCACGAGTGATAAAAATAATAATATAAAGCTAATAGTATGTTATTGTTTTGCCGAGGTAACGAGTGTACTTGTACTTGGACTCTTAGGACTAGAAAGCTGTAACTTGGCATGAATATACATATTAGTCACGCCAACAAAGTGGAAAAACAACATAAAAAAATTTTTTTAGGCTAACTCCTTTACACGTAAAGTGGGGATGTTTTAATTTTTTTGATTAAGGGATTCATTTGTGAAATATTAAGCTTTAAAGTGCTAATTTTTGTAAGAGTCAAGTGTCCTCCCCCGCCCCTGCCAGCTAAATGATTGTTTTTGGAAGTGTGAAAACATTCACGGTAGTAGTTTTTATAACGAAGATAAAAGGAACACTATCACAGCTAAGTAAGTTTTTTAGTAGTAGTTAGTAGTAGTAGTAAGTAAGCAGCTTTACAAGTTTAAGAGTAATAGTCGACCAACTTATAAAATTTACTTGGAGAAGTAAAAATTTAGTACAAATACCATTGAAAATTACTTATATAACGTTGTTAGCTGTATAAAACGGGTAGTGAATTTAAATTTATGAACCATGTAAAAATATACAAAATTAATAGATAATAATGTGCAACTACGGAACCCTACATGGCGCGTGGCCCAACACGCACTTGACCGGTTTTTTCCAACTAAGTAAAAGTAACCAACTTTTCTAAGTAAATAAACAGAAATGCTTTAGTCATTCAATAGCTGTAAGCATTGTTGACATTTGGGAATTTTTGATTATTTAGCCTATCGCAATTATAAATTTATTATGATAAATATAATTTTAGGATGGAAAATGTTTTTAATGTTTGCGCCGAAACAATATTTATATTTTCACTGAAACAATAAACTTTTTGAGGATATTTAAGGCATATAGAGAATTTGGTAACACAACAAGATTTTTTTTGTGTTCTTAATTATTATTGCGTTACATAATAAAAAATAATCGTGTTTATGCTGACTTCTCTAAATCATTAATATCTACTGCCCAAATATGCTTAAACAGGCTATTATTCAAAACATTTAACACGTGAATATTCTAGGATACACCTAGAATTATAATTGATATGGATTTTTGCCACAAATTGCCATTGCAATGATTAATTATTTTTATGTTAGAATCGTTTAAATAAATAATAAACTCCCTGTCGTAATGACTATTGAGAATACGTTATCGCTGTAATTTACTTGACTTTAAAACAATTGTTTTTGTGTATTTATAGATTTGTGTTGAATACCTAACATTTTTATTACTTATATATATATACATATGATTTTAAAACAAACGAGTAGGTATGCTCTATGTTGTCTAATGGACTAAATTCTATATCTAAAATCCGGTAACGGTCACGTCTTAAAGTGACTTTGGTTAGTCCCCTTGATTTGGTTTCCACTAGGGGTCATACACCCTGGTCTCAGTTTGACGTTTTTTTCGATTGGAACCGTTATCAAGGGTATTTCGGCATTTAAATTTACAATACCGTTGTTGCCGACCGACAGCGTTAAAACATAATTATCACGCGTCAAGCAATTAAACGATTTCCATAAGCAAACTTCAATGATATTATACGCAAATTTGCAAATTTATAGACAAATAATTGTGCTTTTATGTTTCGTTGTAAAATAAATACACATAAAAAAGTGATTCACGAAGTATCCTCGTCCAACCGGAACCCAATGGACAACGTGACAAACATTAAACACATTCATAGCAAGACTACATACAAGTAAGAATAGTATTAGGCCAGTGGCGAATATTTGAAGTGTTTAATCGCCATTCCGAGAGATATAAGTAGTAAGAAACCCACAGTCACAACAAATACCTACTCAAGAACATAAAAAGCTTAAAACAACAATGGAGCAGAGTCTCGCTTGGAGGGATGCTTAGTAGCAGTAAAATACATTTTAGTATGTCCGTATGTAAAGACACCCGGAAGAGAACACCACTTTATCCAATTGGACCGAATTTAAATTTGATAAACTAAGAGCAATAATAGTGAATAGAGAAATGAGAAGTGGTGAGTCTCCATCCGGGCAGTCTGCTCCATAACGCCGGCATGCTCGCAGCCTCGTATCTGGGGCTGCTCGGCCGCAGCGGCCGCGACCGGAGCGACCG
>DWMR01000145.1:0-15717 GCA_018245355.1 Dalla costala
GAAGTCTGCCAATCCGCACTTGGCCAGCGTGGCGGACTATGGCCTTACACTTCTTATGCTAAAAGGAGACCTGTGGTTAAATGGAAACCTGTAGCCAGGAGTGGGCCAGCGGTGATGGGTTGTAATGACTTTCATGGTGATTTCACTTGATAAATAATCTTAGTCAAATTCAGACTCGTTGCAAAACTACATAAGAATACCAACTTAGTAGTATCCAACAGTGATTGGTAGGTGTTAAGAATAATGGTAAATAAGTTTACTATTAGGCATTTTAAACAGAATTAGGAAACACGTTTGAAACAACGAAAACGCACATAACTACAATTAAGCAATTGAGAGCAGACAGACGAGCGTGAATTCCTAACGGAAACGATTCGTGACTGAAACCGGCTACCTGTCGATGGACTGTGGAACCATCAATTTCGTCTTGCAAACAATATCTCTGAGCGTTAAATGTTTCTATCGACAGCTTCCAAGAGCTCCTCGATAATTCAGTGGTTAGTATTCGTTTAGTATACAAATCTACCTAGGTATGCGATGTTTACTCGTTGGAAACATTAAATGTGCGCTTTATTCCTATTCACCAAAGAGTTACATAAATTGAGACATTAAAAGCGTAGCAAAATCTCCGAAAGCTTAATTCGCTGTTCATTACGATACGTTAATACCAAAGTAAATGCCTGTAATGATTCTTTTGCACTCTGTTACAACTATAAAAGAAATAAAATCTTGTAAATTTCAAACAAAAAACAGATAAGTAATGAACTACAAGTTTGCACTCATTAGGAATACAAAATATGATTACCATATTTGACGAGTTTCATTGTCTTGATGTGCGTAATATTTCATTTTAATGTGCAGAATAATGAGTTCACGAGTGTGAATTTTCTTGATTTAAACTTTCTGTAATTAAAAACAAGATACGAGGAATTAATTGTAAGAATATTTCTTAATGGTCAGCTCTTTTGATTTATTCTTTGATTTATCATAATACCTACTTATACCTACTTAGCTTTTTATTTTCTTGGTGATAATATTATAGAATTAAGATAATAGTAATTCTATAGGTTTGTTTTTCTATCAATTAATTCGTCATAAATTAACGTTTATCTTTTGATTTATTAATTTGCAATAATGGGACGTGATAAAAAATATTTCATAACAGTTTTTATAAAATATACCTTCTACCAACTGAAGTTATCAATGTTTCAATATGCATTTTTCCTTGTAACTTTTCCCACCGATTGATTTCTGCCTTGATTTTGTAATAGGTATGCAGTAGGTAATATAGTGCCTCTCTTAGTAATTTATGTACTTTTAATCAGTATCCAGTTCATAATTACCTGCTATATGTTTACCAGCAGAAAAGTGCACAGTAACATAATTGTAGATTTAATGAGTCTCAACAAGTACGAGCAGGTGGTTACTAAGTAAGTAATTGCGAAATAGAAAGTTATAGCCACAAATAAAAATAATAAATAAAGAATAAAAGTTGAAGTTTTATGCTCGAGCTGTCTCCTGATTGTTCTTACCTGATATGTAAATGTGCGCAGTCGTCCATGTCGCTCTTGAAAATCTGTAACAAAAATATTCTTTGTTAAGTGGGAAACAATACGGAAGGCTACAATATACGTCGAGGAAACTTATAGGTATGATCGGATGTAGCGCGTTGTTTGGTGTGGTCGAGTTACGATACGATGCAGAAATGGCGTCGCTTCCATTGTTAGAACGCCAGGCGGGGTCGCCACAAGCTCGCGACACCTCGTCACCTGGACTCAATCCGTCACCAACACAACGCAGTCGCACCGTAAAACCCGTCTGCCTCTAGTCTACTGCTTTTACGATCCAACCGATGCCTATAAAAATAACCGTCTCATATAAAATTGCGCACACACGTTATTATTATAAATGATACCGCCTTTACGACGAGTGAATATTTACGTTTTTATTTCAACTGTTTATTGCCTGTTGTGCAACTTAATAGCGCACTTGAACTTGGCGGGCTAGTGACACCGTTTGATCCAAATCACGTTTTATTGTTCTGCTCAATGGACGGACGAATTTTACGATCGTGTCGTAATGTGTGACGTGGTTAATATGAAGCCGGTAACGTATGCCCCGGCCACGAGTGACTCATGTCTCATTTAATACGCTGTAACTTTCCATTTCTAATTCGCTCTGCGATACTTTGTCTGCTGCGCGTCTATTTAAACGTTTCACATTCCACCGTAATTTTCTGCAGCGCGAATGTATCTGCGAATCTTCTACATATATTTCGTGATCGAAAAAGGCTGAATAGAGGACCTTTTGCCAGCCGAACCATACCTATTTATCTCTATTTAATAACATTGTTCCCTTGGGTGTTTTACGTGGGGTCGAGGGCAAAGCAAACCGATCTTTCTACGCGGAAAGTAAATTTGCATTCATATTTTCTTTCGGAAGGTAACCTTGGGGAAACAAATAATAGGTCGAATACATCTGAGGCCGCATTAAGGGACATCTTTTTATTCCCTTTGGGCCTTGGTAAATATTTTTGTTATTAAGTATTTCCTATCCTGTGCGTAGGATGGGGTCAATGTTTGGATAAAATTGAAATATGCTACCAATATTGCGAACACAATTGTACGTAACTTAGGTAGGCACATAATAATTTATAAACTTTACTTTACCTTATAGGTACCAACATGTCGGTTGCTGTTGGTGAGGGAATCACCTGTGATTCGCGTAGTTGCCTAAGCGTAGATGTTTTGTTAACATAACGTTGAACATAACTACGAGTATTTTCGAGCTTCATCTTAGTTACCTTACCTACAAATAAGATGGTGAAAATAGATGCCGAAATCAAAACTGCGGCGTAGATTTTAAAGTTAAACAAGGGCCCAAATTAAATTCAACCCAATCCACATTAGAAGCTCTATCAAATACGTGCTTACATAAACAGGTTTCTTTTCCCTGTAGGTATTATTTGATTACCCTACCAACCTTATGAGAATTTCAGAAGAATTTAAAATTCTTAATCAACCAATTCAAGCTGTGGTGCATAAAATGCAATGTTAACACCGTTCCTGCATTACGAATCTACCGAAAAGTCAGCATGTATGAATAAAATTGGCAATATTATGTGACAGAGTGTCTCGTGATCCCACATCGGGGTACTTTGGACTCCGCAAACGAGAATGTGGGCTCTATAAAATTTCACATTCATTACATTTGGTCTCTTGTTTGTTTCGTATTTTTTTGCTGAGTCGATACATGTTGTTATCTCGCAAGATGGGGAGCTGAGATTGCAGGCGTTGAGTGCCAAAGTAACGACAGCGTACAAATTATGCCCAATATTTTTTGACGCAAACACATAAGCTGTAACTGCGTGCAGACATACGCGTATACCAACATACCTACTGAATTCTGTTTTTATACTCTGAGGCCAGTAAACAAACAGATGGGCCACTTGATGGAAATGTGGGCACTATCGTCTATGAATACTACAGAAGTATACCAACCGCGTCACAGGCTCTCAAGAAATAGGGATTTTCAAGTACGAATCGCTCTTCTTTAAGAGTTTCAACTCAACAATATTGCGTCAACCTCATTCTGAAATCTGCTCCCGGAAGTTTTCTATTTCCTATACAACTGTTCAATTCTGCTTTCTCTCACAAGATTAGTCCTTAAGGATAGGGTCGAGCAAGGCGTCTTCCAAAAAGTACTAGGTATGAGAGGTAGGTAGGAGTGAGAATAAGAACTTTAGCCGGGAGCCAACATCATAGCAGCATTAGCAGTGCATGATTTTATACCAGTACGGGGATACCATCATACCCTTCTTCTTCTTGACATAGAAGGAATGTAGAGGATAAGCAGAGTAAATTAAATGAACTGGTGGTCGCAGAATGGTTAGTGATAAGGCTCCTTCATCATCAAATGCCACTAGGCAAATCAACAAAGAGGGTAGGTACTCATAAAATCTGCATTGGTCATCCAGCTTCCACGAGGATGAGAGGAACGGATGAGGTGGCCAATTCTGCCAAAGGGCGGTTTTCAACTTTATACATTTCTCGAAAGGTTTGGAATCCTTACAAACATGTGTGCGCTAAAGTGCAGCCCTGGTAGGTATCCTGTCTGCTAGTCGCTTAAACGCAAGGCTCCAAGATGAAACACTCCATAACCGGCCGTGTCATACCAGATGCACTACCTACTATTTTACCACTATAATATTTTATACTTACATACCCCTCGTCCTATTCGAACCTTGTCACAAAAGTCTACGGGTAGTGGTTGGTGGTAATGTATGCTTGTTTGCTATTATTATATAATATATTTAGTTTGATAATCAGAAAAATATAATGTGTCTTAAATTAGAAGACAGGATTATTGAACCTAGGCTGGTCTTGAATATTCAGACTCTTATCGCTGAAATCACCAAATAAAAATTACCTTAGCTTTGATTTAATATAACATAGGTACTTACCAACTATTGTGAGAGTATTCTCTACTAATTAAATTATACATCATGTATGAACAAGTGTGTTTTGTACTTCCTAATTGCATTAATATACATTTAAATAATAAACATAAAAAAACTAACGAAATCGTAACATCTACATAATAATTAAACACAATAAACAATGACGGGTTGGCGGTCAGTGATCAACACTAATTGTAGCCCTACTTGATCTAACGGCTGTAATAATTTAGGGTCAAATGCGCCCACTTTACATTATCTTGATTTTCATTTCAATAATAATCAAGTCATTGCCGAATAGACCGCCTTTTGCATACTCAATGTTATTTAACCTAAACACTTTACGTATTTTATTCCTATGGTGTGCAATAAAGTATATTTGTATTGTATTGTATAATTAGGTGGTTGATTGTAACATAAAATACATATAGATAAATTATTGTAATTATGGCCTAAGTTTTTCTTTTTTTGTAAATATAAGTAAAGCTAACTAAATCATTTTAATAGATACAATGTTATCATTAAATAATGATAATCCTGATATACTTATTACCTACATAGCAACATACAAGTAGTTCGTTCTCTAGACCACCATAATATTCTTTCTTTAAAATAAGGATGCCGATTTTTAGAGTTCATCAATCACGCTATAACTACTAAATGATTTCTTAAAAAATTAGGTGTGGACATAGCTTGTACCTATTCTGAAAACCAGGAGATTTTTTCATTAGCATTCCTTAAACAGGTGAAATTGGATGAAAACTTTGAATTAAAAAAACAAAAAAAAATGGTAGGGCCACGTGTACCTAATATATTTTTTTTTATTATACGTTTATATACGTTATACGTTATATGTATACCTAAGATTATACGTTTGATAAACTGCCATGTGTCCGCCATGCCGTTTCAGCTCGCTTCAACATTCTGAAAAAAGTATGTCATACCAAAAGGCGCGGCATATTTTTTTTCGAATGGACACTTACACCCCCGCACTAGGATTCCCTGTTGCAGGTGGCCGACACACACAGAGAACAACACAATCTATTGCCCAAGACCCGAGTACAATCATTTATCTGCCAAATAAATATCTGCCCCGGCCGGAAATCGAACCCGGGACCCACATCTAGTCAGTCAGGATCACTGGCCAACGCGCCACAGAGTCGTCATGAACATTAAATTAAATTTATATCTCACTATCTCTGATATTTGTACCTATGTAGGTACCTACTTATTCTAACTTGGCATGAATTTATTGTTAAATAATAATAAATAATCTCAAGTATTTCTCTTTTGTAACATTTTTGCTTACCCTACACGAATGTCTGTAGGAAATGCAGCTCTCCCCGGCCGTGAGATGAAAACATCATTCGTATGCTCGGGGTTGGTTCAAGAAAATTGGCTGCATTTCGCTATGTTACGAGGTATTGAAAGAGTTTTGTAGAAAAATGGAGAAAGAATAGGACAAAAATTACTTGAGCAGCGTTATAAGAGATATCTGTTAAAATATTTTATAGCGACCGTTTTCCAGAAAATATGGAATGCATTAAATAAAAAGAAAAACCAAGAATAAGTCTACAAACAAAAAAAAACATTATTGTCGAGCCTCTTTAATTTTACTTCCTAGCTAAGGCGTTATTTTAGAAATGGAAAACTAATCAGTATAAAAATTCATAACTAGGTATTACCTACTGCTCTATGTACCAATTATCTAAGAATATTTAGAGGTTTCATGTTGTTGAGAATTAATGACAACTCATAAGTTTAAAAACAATGATTGTACAAAACCCATAAATAACTACGTCTCAACTTTCGGTATTTCAAAGAGTTGAATGACGGGCATTATACAAGGCAGCTTTTAACATTAAAAATAGAGTACAAGGAGCCTTGTTGCTCTATTTTTGATGCTTAAAGCTGCTAAAGCTTGTTAATACCAGCCTGATAAAATATGGAGCACACAAACTGTGTTGGCTAGACGCCAGTGATTAGCTACCCGACCACGATAACAAGTAAGTAGATACATAAGTATTTTGTACCTATACGTAAGTATAAAATAATATATTTCGAAAAGATTTATTATTGTCTACTTTCATTCTTATGTAATGTATGTTATATATGTCTAATACGATAACTGATAACAATAAATGAAATAAATACCTATTGAAATCTAATATAACTCACTAATATAACTACTTACTAATATAACTACTAATATTACTAAATAAATAACTAATAACAATAAATAAATAAATAATAATAATAAAATAACAGATAACAAACTGACTCAAATTAGAACGATTGTCTGATACATTTGAATATTGTCACTACATTTTAATATCTATGTATTGTATTCTTCACAATCTAAGAGGAGATCCGTGCTCAGTCCTAGTGGGCCAGTGATGGGTTCTGATAATGATAATGACGCACAGTAAGTAGGCAGGTAGTTACCGGGTTGGCCTTTCTTAGATTCCAATGGGGTTAAAAGAGCCTAAATGCTCAAATCGTAGTTCGTACTTCGTACGCTAAGTATATACCTTCCTAAGTATACGGTATGGAAAACAGCCTAATTGTACGTTCTACCTAAATGCCTTCAGATTGGTAAAAAAATTCATCGCGTATAAGCAAAAAAGATTTCTGTTTATATCGAAGGAAACTTATTTCGATCACCACATATTATGGCATTTGATTATGTCTACGCCTACAGTATTGGAAATTTTCCAAGGATGTCAGTGACACAATTCCTAATACAATACACTTTCATGTAGGAAATGAAAACTGCTTTCTCATCCTTAGTCCGAATATATTCATGTAATCTCATAAATAGACAACGAATTGATCTGTTTTCTACGAAAAATACCCATAACATCAGTCACTGATAACTGCAAGGACTGAAACTAACATTATATAAAATTTTTACTTATATTTGGTGTAACCATAATTATGTTTCTATCCAAGATATAAACCTGATTTTAAAACACTTTTATTTGACCGATACTGATTAGTATTAATATTTGGGAGACCACCATCACCATCCCACAGGCTGCTGGACATACCTATGTCCATCCTCTAATTAAGTAAACCTTCCTCAAGCATCCCCTATCCAATCCCCTAGCCCTAGATAGTTGCGAGTGCGGTTAGTTTACCTACTGTACAGCATACAATTAAACATATTTGAACTGAAGAAGAACTCAGAACTGATATCTCACTATATATCTAAATTATATGCTCGAAAAAATCGAATAAGTACCTACCTACGTACGTAATACTTTATCTTTTTAGCTATCACATTTAATATTAAAAATAACAAATCCGGTGTGTTTGTGTGTTTAAACAGTAATGTACGTATAGTTAAATGTAGTATATCACTCAAGAGAGTAAGTATATGAAGAAAGAGATACCTAAGAACCCTTGTAATACAACAGTATTTAATTTCACAATTATATATGTAAATGAAAATAAAATACAAGAGCTACATTTTTACTTTGATCTTGAAAATGTATAATGTCTGTAAATCTTACGGTAATCCTAATAAACTTTTGATCATTATTAAACAACCCACAAGACGCAAAATTTTGTTGCTGCCTTTTATCTTTACAAGTAGGAAATAAATTCTCATTATGACGGAACGCTACTTATATGAGAAGCGTTCGAAATAGCGTCATTCAGAAGCGGAATAAAAACATGACATCACTTAATACAATTTTTTTCCTTTTATTATATTGGCTGCTTTCCAATTTGGCACAAAAAATATATGCCGATGAAATAATCGCTTTGTTGACCGAAGCATCCACCCTCGGAGAAGAGGGGTGCTATTCGTCTATTAAATGGTATACCATTTATGTCTATGACATGAAAATTGATGTTCTACTAATGGACTGACAGTTTCCAAAAAAGGGTTTTCTTGTTAGAACAACTAGCAGTATTTTACTACCACTATAACTAAATAAACGCTTAAACACTCACACCCCCGCACTAGGATTGCCTGTGAGGCTGGTGGTGGACACACAAAAAACCACATAATCTACAGTCCAAGACCCCAGCACAAACATTTATCTGCCATATAAATGTCTGCCCCTGCCGGAGATCGAACCCGGGACCCACAGCTCGTCAGTCAGGGTCACTAACCAACGCGTATCGGAGTCGTAAAACGAGCAATGTATTTTTACTCATATCGACCTGATTCGCTAAAAATTGTTTAATGAAACAGTAATTTTTGAGTCATGTCAATAAATATACGAACGACTTTATACGTTAATTAAAAACCACATTTAAACATTATTACTTCAGTTTCATCAACATAACTGATGCTTTAAGGTATGTAGGTACTCATTTCCTATGCAAATAAACTCGTACGCGTATTATGAGTGTCACGGAAAATCAAAGTCACGAAAGCAATTGAAGGTCTTCCCGAACACAAATTTCCCATCGAAAGTACAAAAAAGGCTTGTTCTCAGGCACAGGACACGAGGGTAATTTAAATGACTCCGCGACTCTTTAAAGTTTGATCACGAATCGGAAATAAGTAGGTGTATATCAAGTTAATCGTGGGTACCCACTTACCTGTGTACACGTGTGATCTTATTAACAAAATGGGACGTTTTATTCCATCAAAGGCAATACGTGACCAGAGCATCATTACTAGAGCACTTCAGATACATTTATAAATTGAAGTAGGTACTTAGTACCTACTACTATACTACGACAATAATATTACTACGTTTTGAAAGTTTGTAAGTTTAGATAAAACTTGATCCATGATTAATATTACGTAGTTCTAGATATCCTTTTTTAAATTAGTCATAGGCTCCATGGCAATTTTTCGTATCCCTTCTGGATACTTGCTACGAACTTCTCAACATATTTGCCTTTAAGCCTAACGAACAAGAAGACGGGCCACCTGATGGTTAGTGGTCGCCTATGGACATTAGCAAAACCAGAGGAGTCGCCAATGCGTCGTTGGCCCTGAAAGCGAGCTCTTTTTGCGCTTTTTTGGCTGGAAAAACCTCAGAAAGAAGCTCATCCCAAAGTAAGCACGAGCGCGGTAGGAATTGATCGCGCCAAATATTTATTTTAAAAATAAAACTACTAAGTATAATAAAATAGTCTGACTAACACTTTAACGCTTATGTTATATTTTGTACGCGCATCTGTAATTTCCTAGATCTTATCTCTGTAGGTAATTTTCGGTCGTCAAAAGAGTAATTTTTTATCAATATGAAAAAACTACTTTTAGTCGACAAATCGAATGCAAAGCTTCTAAGAAAATGGTCCATATTGTCATATGTTCGAAATTATTTTGAAATAATAAAAAATCGTCCCATTCATTTGGACAATGCTTGCACAACTTTTGTTTCCATTCCGTATCAAAAAACACCTTACCTAGTTCTTTTATACGTCCCCATTGTAATACTTTTATAAAGAAATTGAGAGTACATTGTTAAATTACGGGTCGTTCTACTTTTTGTTTAGACTTTTTGTGGTACCATAAAAATTTGGAGCATAAACAAAAAAACATAACTCTTCCGCATAGCGCCAATTGTAATTTTCTAGGTAAGTGCGTTCAGTACAAAATTACAGGTGAAATAGTGAAGGTGGTTTGTTCACATTGTGATAATGGATTTCTTTGTCCGCGTGGTTAATCTTAATTGCTTTCTTTTATAGACCCACAGTGTAGACACAAAAGTGACGCGAGGTTGGTACCGTGCGATAATAATTTCTTTTTAATCTTTTATTTACGTTTAAAGAAGTGTTAAACAAAAGCAAAAGCAAAAATTTTTTATAGTTGCATATTACTTAACATTTTCAAGTATTATATTTAAATGCGGTTGCTATCGCGAGTGTAAAAGTAAACGCATTACAGAAGAAGTGTTAAAGGAATGATAAATAGACTAACTAATTAGACTCATCATACAATTCGTGGAGACAGTGGTGAAAGGTGCAGATAGCAATAAGCGCCGCACGTGGTTCGACGCGACGATGGAGACAATCGTCCAAAATTGCCAGTAATTTTATATCGACGTGTACAATTCGCTCGCATAATGCCCCGACGTTTGTTTATACCGCTAGAGCATACTATTTTGCTTGTATTTGCCGAGTCTGTAGCACAATATTTGTCGAACGTGTCTACCGTCGTGTCAAATGTCACATATGAAGGCGAAGCACGTTGTCGTGAGCGGCGTTCACTGTTATTACATGTGTTTCTCTGTTATTATCTCGTCGCCTTTTCTTTTCGCAGCAACAAAGCGTTGATTACGTTGGTTACATTCCGCCACAATATATAGCTGTTAGCAGACCAAATAGAGGCTGCGGGGTGCCGATTGCGAAAACAATAATCTCAAATGAGCTAAACAGCTTATACGGCCGTATATTAAAGTAAAGAAATAGGTACCACTCGTATTAATATTTTAAATGCGAAAGTTTGTGGCGTGGTGGGTTGAATGTTTGTAAGGCTTCTCAATCACGCAAAAACTACTGAACGGATTCTTATGAAATTTGGTGTGGATCTTGGAATCCTGGAGGTTGAATCCTGGAAACTGGAACCCTGGAATTTTCCGAAAACCATCCCCTAAATGGCTTGACTAGGTGATGGTAATTTGTATGGGAAAACAAATATAACGGACCAAATTTGGTTACAAATAATTGGCTTTCGTATCGCTTTATAATTTAAACGAATAAGTTTTATCACTCCACAAGAAGGTTGTACATAACCTTTTGAAGAAGAAAAGTTGGAAAATGTCACAAGACTTGTTTGTTAATCGGTAAAAGTTGTAAATAGACTCAGCTGAAATTGTACAGCGGATCAGATTTTATTTACAAAAATAGCGTTATACGTGAAAATGTTATATCTACTGTGTCATATCCACACAATTTTGATCTTTTTATTGTTGAACACACGGTTAACTTTAGTCCATGCTCGCTTTGTGACATTGTGCAACTTGACTTTACCAGACTAAAATATTCCAGTATTAATTTTGCAGGTTCGATATGCATATCAGGTTAGAGCTGTTCTTGAGCCTCGATGTTCGATTTTGGTCGGATTTCCGATAATTTTCGTATTAGATCTCGACTAGAGAGATAAGGAGCCTCGTTTTCATGGATCCCGCGGTATTAAGTATCAAAGTTTTGAGTATACTAAAACTCTGGGTTGGGTAATCTCGGTATGCGACCGACGAACTTAGTAAATGGGCCAATTTCACAGATCAGGGGCGCTTAGCTGATGTGTAAAATGGCGCTTCAATTTAAAAGGGTCAAAGTTCGTGACAAATTTAAAGTATATTCTCGTTTTTATAACAAGTTCCATCGCTGAAAGTGGCTGGCGGTATCATCAAGATATTCCTTTTCTTATTTTATATTAAGTAAAATAGTCAAGTAGTTTTTTTTGTAAAACTGAGTTCAATTATTTTTTAGTTCAATTCAAGTATGCTACTCAGTTGAAGAAATCAATTGTATAACATCGGTATATGTAGGTATCTGACTAAGTGCCTATAAACATTTTCTTATCAAGCATTAAGGATTAGGTTAGGTTAGGTTAGGTTAAGGATTAGGTAATTCTTTCCTTAATGCTTAGCACTAGGGGAGTAAATAGCCATTCGTACTGTTTTCCTAATGTCTGGTTCGTTTTATAATAACTTTTTTCACTAAAGTACCTACCTACTTATTAAATCAAACAATATTTTGGAGGTAGTTATGTACTTACCTAACTGATAAAGTAACTCAAAAACTAAAGTTTGGCATACCTACAGGTTTTGCATTACAGAAATAGCTAGATACATCTAAAAACAATACACCGGTATATATAGATTATTTAAGAATCGAAATTATTACAATGACGCTATAGGTGGATGAGAGTCGCATGTAAGCGGCTCTTTCAAGCCTCTGCCATAAAATGCATGATAGATGACGGCAAGCCCTCGCGTGTTGTACCGTTGCGTCCCCACTCCCAAGGGTTGGGCGATCGCAACCAGTTTAATTAAATCCTCCCACCTTCTCGTGGCCCGCCGAACGTAAGGCGAAAAAAACGAAACGTAAGCGACATGCAAGATCTGGATAAACTGGACGAATGTATCGAATATCGAAACAGGGTTCGGTGCACTCGGCACCATGTTTAAATTCAAACATTTGGATTGGAACGCGATTCGAAAATGGCCGCTTCGGTTTGGGCAACTTATTAACCTGTCAAGATGAACTAATGCAAATGAACAAACGGTCTCGGAGAAGGTGGAGCAATTACCATGATTTTTAATCTAATCTATTGGAACAGTATTTTGTCTTGAAAAGATATACCAAGAGAGTGGCAATATTATTGACGACAGCATTTATAAGTGATATTCTACCGCAGTAGCTATTCTTCAGCAGTAGGTAGAAGTGATATTCTACTTATTATTTATAATTTAACGATTATTGATTAAGTAACTACGAGTACTTCAAAGAACTACTTATAACCACACCGGCTATCATTGCAGAAGAGAAATGTATGGTAGGTATATATATTTCTGTATTTGTTTCGCCGTGTTTATGAAGAACGGCTAAGCCGATGAATGTTATGTCTACTTTCACTTACAGGTTACATAATTATAGTTTTCCAATTTCCACATGCTTGAGATATTATAGAGATTGTACAGGTAGTATGTTAATATCACAGATTTATCTTCCGGGAAATCGATTTTTGACTTGAGATAATACGTGTGTTGATAATAAGTTGGGTGCCAATATTTACATTAGGTAAACTACCTAAGTATATAAAAATATTAAATGGTTGCAAGAACAACTTCAATGAGTTATGATGTAGATTTCGGAAAGATTTTGAGTCACGAATTCTCACTGAGCGGAATCCAGTGTACCCCAACAGATAATCTTGCATTTAAATGCATTGCAAAAAATCCGTTAAAAGGATCTCAGCGTGAAGCGAAAATTAATCGATACTAATCTCGTAAGTACGTTTTCGACCACCTCTGGGACACATAGACTTATGAACACTCATTTTATGTGCAGATAAAATGTTCACTTTTAAAATAAATTCGCGGTTTTTATAATACGTTTCAAATTAATCGGTCGCAATTTTCTTATAATGTAATTTGAGACAGCAAAAGCTTATTTTTCGCAGCAAATAATCTTCTTACAGACAGCTTATATCACGTTAAATTTATACAAAAAAATCCTGATTCTGTACATGGGTGAGGTAAATTAACCTCCCATAAACTGAATGGTTTATGTCCGTAATTTTGCGAGATACCTGCGGACCACGGATTCGGTAATTGGAAACATTCAGGTCATGTTATTTATAATATTGCTATAACAGAGTATAAAATAAACCCTGTAACGAATGGTACTTAAGTTATCTCAAGATTTTCCACTTAATAGAATATTGAATAACACTTTATTTTAAACCATTATCCGTATTATTTCTTTACCTACTTACTTATAAAGTAAAGGATTTCATAAAAATATTCGATATATTCGATTGCTATTTAAGAAAGTGAAATCAACTAGGTACCTACCTACCTACCAAGTGTTACATTTTTTACAATAAATTGAGTCGTATTACATTTCGAAATTTGGTAGGTTCCTAAGTAGGTACTTCGTAGGTAAATAAATATGAAAGTATACCTCAACATTTTGCTGATAGTAAATAAAATAGAAATACGAGGTCTCCATTGTTTTTTAATCAAACTCCTGGGTGTTCTTGTTAGCCGTCTTATTTAGATAAATACTGATTTCATTAACTTGAGATAGGTTTAATCTCGACTGGCAGCCGAGTGGAGTCTCAAGAGGCCAAATTAATTTTAAAGAACAGAACAACATGAAAGCCAAGCATCAGTTGATATTGTACTACCTACTTATAATTAAATTTCACGATTGTGTTTCTTGTTACATTGAAATAGAGATCACACCAGTGTTTTCTAGCTGCAAAAATATCTCAGTCCGGGGCCTGGGATCGGCTGTTCATTTGTGGACTTGGAACAGATGCCCTCAACGCGTTGTGCATTTTGTCCATAATGCTATGAAGGCTAGAATCGTAACTGAATAATTGTTTTGTTAATATTCTTGTGATATCGCAGCCGCAATTAGTGAAGGCAAGGGGCGTTTCTTGTTAGTTGTTTAATTTATACTCGGCGGTAATTAGATACCTACCTACTGCGATGGAGAAGCTACATTTAACAATGTTACGATATTAGTAGGTAAACATTATTTACTGCTTAGATATATAAATGTTGGCTTTTTATAAAAAAATTGACCGTATTATACTACCGTATAGATACTAACTGGATTTAATTGTTTGAATTTATTGTAACAGGATTTAGAAAAAAGTTAAATCAATATTAATGACTTTTATATTTAATTTTATTAGTCAGCTCTTCAACCTGTCTCTTAAGTAAGTAGGTATAATAATTTATTCTAAAGGACGGTTGTGTGACGTATAAGATTATTTAAACTACTACTATTTTGTATCCTTAATAATAACCAATTTATAGTTTAGTTGAGCCTGTAAATTCCAGCAGTCAGATATTTTTGAGCTTATCTAAAGTAGCAACATTAAATACTATTAAATTTGCATACTTTATATGGAAGGACGCTAGAACTATCACCTACTATCAACTTAACCAAGTATAGATGGGAATGAAGTACCTAGTTCGTCTAAAAGTGCGTTATCACTAACAAAAAAGTTTGGAAAGCTTTATGGTGAAGTGTGGTTGTTCGACTCATAATTTTCTAGTTTTGAGATATTTTTCAAAAGTTGGAACAGTCTGGACGGTGTTTATGTCTTTTAACGTTACCCCGACGCCGACGGGACGTAACGGAGTGGAAGTGCTTTAGGGAAGAAAACACTAGGAGTGGTCTAATTTTAAAGAAAACAGCGAGCTGATTTTTTAAATAAATTGTAGCCTAACGAATAAGCAGACGGGGCACCTAATGCTGTGGGGTTACCGTCGCCTATGGACACTCGCAACACCAGAGGAGTCGGTAATGCGTCGCTGGCTCTGAATGAGAGCTTTGTTGCGCCTTTTTTGAACAACCACATGTCGTAGTGTACTGAGAAAACCGCAGACGGAAGATCATCCCATGATTTACGCGTTGTAGCTTGTGGGTAAATAACTTAACTGTAGGTACCGACCCACTCAGTAAAAAAGGTCAAGACATACTTTATTGTCTTGCTAAATAGTAGTAGGTAGGTACCTACTAATTACTGGGTTCGATCCCCGGCCGGGGCAGACATTTATTTGCAGATAAATATTTGTACTCGGGTCTTGGGTGTATTGTGTTGT
>DWMR01000146.1:0-15710 GCA_018245355.1 Dalla costala
TGCCTCGCTTGAACGACTGATAACTCTGTCTAGGTATATTATATGGTCTAAGGGTTGAACCTTGTCAGAAAATAAATATAAGTACCTACATAGTTTAAACATAGTACCTACCTACATAGTATCAGCCGATAACATATAAATATCTATGCCTTATAATGTACCTAGTGTACATAAATCATACCTACAAATAAATGCTTTGGTACATCACACTATGAAGTACCTACCTACCTAATACTTCATTCTTACTTAGTACCTATTCATTTCAAACAAAAATCGTATAAACACTTACTTATAACAAAAGTAAATACCTACATTCACACACGGCCAAGCCCCCCGCAACAAATAAAATGTTTAGCATGCTAGCGATAACTCTAAATCAAACCAATGCCTATATCAGAAGGTTATTTTAATTCTAATAACATCTAAGCGACATGTCTATTCCTATAAATTTATATTTGTGAATTTTATTAGATACACATAGGTATCTTTACACTGTACCTACCTAACTGAAGGATAATTGCGGCCCATGATGTTCAAATCTAAATTTAATCATGTCTAGATAAATCTAGATCTGTATCAACGTAGTAAAACAATAAAAAATACAAACCGGTTGACATCCTTCTCGACAAGTCCGCACTGTTGCTTCGAACACGAGGAAGTTAGATTCAGGAATCTTGAAGGCATTAAATCTCGCTTCCAGAGTATCTCCGCTGCGGCCTTTATCCAGTTCAGGAAATACATCTGGATCAACTGGGCACCTGAATTCAAAATGATTTTGAGAAAGTTATTAAACAAAACATAATAATTAGAACTCAAAATATAGGTGACAAGACGAAGATGACTAAGATTATTATCACCAAGTTATTCGATTGGAAAGAGATGTTGTCCATGGCTGTCCATGTTGTCCGTGAATTATCTATAGTAAGTAACTACTATTAAACACTGCCCCATGTATATAAAGTGATTTAACATACCCAACACGGTCGATCAACTGCACTGATCGGCCTGAGTAAGGATCTCTTGCAATGACGTTAGTTGCGAAAATGTCTGTTGCGTAATTATATCCATCTTGTGCTTCCAATCTGAAAGTTAGTGGATCTCCTACTGCAATGGTTGTTGTCGGGCGTCCTTGGTACAAGATCATCAGCCGAACTTTAGAGTTGAGAGAGCTTTCTTCAGGTAAGTACTCGATGGGGATTGGGCTGCCCGACCTGTCAATTAAGTTATACCCAAAGCTTCTGTTAAACTTGAAGTAAGTTAACCCTAATTAGTTTAGTGACTTTGAATGAAACCCTTACGCACAAACCAACAAGTAATTTAAATATGTAAGTGAATGTTAAAATAAGTAGGTAGGTACTTATATCGACATAGTTTTGATGTTTTGGGATTCATTCAAAGTCTATAGTTAGTAGCTGTTAGTGAAATAACAGCATTCAATATAAATAACATGAAATATCCTAAACCCATTGTTAATAAATCGATACAAAGTAACAATATCAAAGCTGACACATTCACAAACAAACAATCGATCAGTCAAACAAAACAATGCTAGTAGACAGTAAAAACAAAACAACACTTGTGTAATGTAGATACCCACACAGTAGATAGAGATAGGGTAGATAGAGCTAAATCCCTCAGATACTTTATACCAAAAGTACAAAAATACACTCGTAAAATCAAATCTACAAATAGAAGCAGAACACAAATGCACACAATCCAAATAAATCATAAGTCCCGCAACTATCTGTTAACTGTTAATCCTGAAAAAAAAACACAATAACGGCACAATCTATTTGAAAAGCCAATTTCATTGCTCATATCGTTCATGCATGAAGTATACCATAGCAAGTACTAGTTCAAATGGAAAATCGCTTTTCAAATAGAACTGATATCAGTCTTTGGAAATCTCACCCTGCGCCTATATAATTGGACGTGACAACAGCTTCCGCTGGACCTCTAAACAGGCATGTGAGGTTGAATCGCTTGTCTCGTGATGTTTGCACGTTGTCGCTGAATTGGACAACCACGATATTGGTCATGGTGTCACCGTACTGTAAAAACCAAATGTGCAATGCAAACAAATTTTCGAGGCATTTTTTCATTTTAATCCTAACTTCGAACTAACTAAGCTGCTTATTTCTGTAGCAAAAAATAGCGGATTGAGCTGCAGATTATATCAGTAGTTATTTTTGCAGGTAGCTAATAATATAATGATTGTGACTCAGCACCATAGAATCCCACAACATAATAGAACGACATAAAATTAAATATTAGTATTGTACTTACTCTCTGTGTACCGCATTCGGGATACCCATGGGCCCCTGTTATCCTCAGCACATTGGATGCACCACCATTGCCGCGGAAGAAACAGCGATCATAAAATCCGTATGTATACATTCGACCATAAAAACCTTCAGGCAGGCGAAGAGTGAACTCCATGCCATCTTCATTACATACTTGTGATACTAAAAATAATCAAAACATTATTAAGACGGCTTAGATGATTATTTTTAGATGACCTACAAAAATACTAAGGGGTCCAAGTATGCTCCTTAAATTTTATCGCAAGTGCATAGTTGAGATTATAATTTTATGATGCCTCAAATCATGACCGTGTCTATAGTAGGAGCATGAATTGAGAAGAACTTTCACTATAATATGTG
Source organism: Dalla costala (assembly GCA_018245355.1). NCBI lineage: Eukaryota > Metazoa > Arthropoda > Insecta > Lepidoptera > Hesperiidae > Dalla > Dalla costala. The sequence continues at coordinate 2,664 of DWMR01000146.1, forward strand.
GGTTACCGTCTAAACATTCCTCTGCCATGCGTCCTAAAGCTCGTTCATAGAAATCGTATTCATTAGCCGTATTATCGAAATGGGCTGGATTGGCTGCATCTAATTCACGGGTGTCACGGTCGCTCAATTCGCAATTGTCTCGTGGCTCACCATTAAAGCCGACATCCCTACAAAATTCGAGGAGGTTATTCAACAGAAAAAATAAGAAGGTCTGTTTTTCTAAAAATAAAAAGGATGAGTAAGCAATACCTATAGTTAAACGACCGACAAATGAAGTCACGGGCTTCTATGCATTCTCTTTGGCAATGCGCCAAAGAATGAGCCGTTGTGAAACGGCGTACGTATCGTCTCTGCATGCGTTGCCGGCCGACTTGTCTGAAGCTGTCTTCCTCACAGCGAGATCCTTGCCAAGGCCGCTGACCTATAGGAGGCCTGCCGATAGGCCCACCTATAGGACCGCCAATAGGGCCTCCAATAGGTCCACCTATGGGACCTCCTATGTGGCCACCGACTGGGCCAATGGTGTTTCCTACCGGGCCGCCAACCGGGCCTAAGGGAGCATCTGAATCGTATCCACCGTACCCTCCGCCACCTGTAAAGAAACCACATTTCAACCACAATGGTTTGAGTTCAAGACCCAACCCGGAAATCAGCCGATACCTGAAAATATTATCATAACAAGGAAGTAAACATCTTAAATCTGCTTGCCTGATTATTCTTCGTATTGTTGATAAGTTGGCATGGTGGTTGTATATGGTGGATTAATTCCTCTTATTCGAGTGGGACCGTTAAGAGTTTTAGGACAAGAATTATTTTGATTTGTGACTATAGTCGAATTTACTAACCGACTGGTCTATCAAGAGCTGGCGGTGGATAGCCTCCTCCTCGGTAACCACCTGGTCGGTCGATTGGTCGTCTTAATCCGAAAGTAGGTCTCGGTTCCACTGGGTATCTGTTCAAGGTAAATAATATTTATAATATCAGTCGTACCGAGTCTCTTGAACGATAACAACGATTAGCGGCTAACATACCTTTCTGTACCAGGTCGGACCCCTCTGTCTGGAATTCGATCGCCGCCAGCATAATCAGAACCATAGTAGCCGCCACGTCCATAACCTGCTCAAAATAGATCCAACACTAAAAAAATATGTCATAAATATCTCTCTTTCAGTAGGTAAAATAGGAGGTATATAATTGTAGAAAGGATAGAATGCAGGTATTGTGCTTACCAGGGTACGAAGATCCGGTCGGCGGATACTTGTCGTAGAGATCAGGGAAACGGTCTCCGCCCAGTGGAACTGGGTCTCTATTGACTCCAACAGGATATCGACTGAACGGATACCGTCCCCAGTCACTCGTGCCAGGGTGTCGGTCCTGATCGTATCTGTCAGGATAACGTCCGGGCCCTGCCGGATATCTCCCACCGCCTCGGACCGGGTATCTGTCAGCTGGATACCGATCCGCGGGGTACCTATCTGGGTATACGTCTATGGGGTATCTACTTATCGGGTGACGGTCTGCGGGATATCTGCCGATGTCGTTAGTAGCGTAGTCGTAGGATGGGTATCGTCCACTGTCTATTGGGTAGCGATCTCCACCTACAGGATATCTACCACCCGGGTATCTATCTACGGCTGGTGGGTATCTGTCAGCTCCGGGTGGAAATCTGTCTACTCCAGATGGGTATCTGTCTGGTCCCGGTGGATATCTATCTACGCCTGGGGGATATCGGTCTACGCTGGGGGGGTATCTATCGGTGGGGTACCGATCTGGGCCTACACCGGGTGGGTATCTATCATCGGGATATCTATCGGAAGGATATCGGTCAGCGGGGTACCTATCTGCGGGATATCTGTCAGAGGGATAGCGTTCACTCGGATATCTGTCAGGGTAATCAGGTCCGGCCGGGTATCGGTCATCAGGGTACCGGTCGGGTCTGCCGTTATACCGGTCGTCGTCTGCCGAATAACGGTCGTCATCGGGGTAACGGTCTACGCCGGGTGGATACCTGTCTCGGTCGCCACCGTTGCTTCCGCCTTAAATTAGAAAGGATTATAATTAATTAGTGCAGTGTGGTTGCAGCTGATAAGCATACCCACGTGAGAGGTTGTTTGTAATGGTATGCTAATGGTAATATAGTAATGAATCAAATAAATAAGTCATATAACGGTACAAAAGTAGGTACAAATTCTTAAAACAAATATCGCGTAAAAGTAGATAAAAGGATTTAAATTCATACATTTAGCGCATGCACTACAAAATATTCGCTAAATACAATAAAATTAGCATTGTAAATCTCCATCGACAACAGTTCTACAATTCTACATAGAGCATGCAAAAAATAAACAGCCCAAAATGAACATAAGCACTTCATAAAATAAGCTTACTCATCATAATACAAACCAAATAATCAACGACAGGATAACAACACCTTTACAACAAAAAACTATGTCCTGAAACTAAACCCATACAGAATAATAAGTTATCTAATTAGATATATTCATGCAATATCTAGGTACACAATAACAAAACCAAAATATATTCGTTAAAGCTTCAGAAACACATAATCAATTTAATTGGGAAACATGCAAGGGTATCAATATAAAAAAATGCTAGAACAAATTAATACAGACTCAATTTTCTTCTCCAACCAGAAATGCTAAACAACGTGCACGTTGAGAATCAATGTTGCCAAAGTCTCCTACATAAACCAATAAGGAATCATCTACAGAGAGCGCCATCTACCATGCATCGAACCTGGTGTGGTGGGGCGACCCCACGGCGGCTGGGACGCGCCGCCGGAGCCCCCGGCCTCCGCCTCGCCACTTACTAGCTGATCTGAATCCCCGAACAATAATTACATGGCTGCAAATAATAGTCGCCCACAACAGGGCACGGGTGGCCTCACAGCTGAGGGTTGGAGCGTACCCACGCTTCTCAAATGCGGACTGATGGAGGGGTTAGTTAGTTAGTGTCGGAAGTTTTCAGCTAGCTCGTAGGTTTCCGACGAGGCTTGACGATTATTATCTTACGATTACAAACGGGACTGACGACTTAACGTGCCCTCCGAAGCGCTCAAGAAATTTAGGAAATAGCGGTCAGTCACCTTTCCAACTGCTAGCCGAGACCCGTGCTACTTAACATTGCCAATCAGTTACAATTAACACTCGACACCCGCCCATGAGCACTTCATTGTTATATATTTGTTTTTTTTTATTTACATTCATTCTATGAAAATGATAACGCGCTAAAGCTGTTAGCATGATTATGCATTTAATGCGTTCTCTACCAGTCAACCATTGTACCACATGAATAAATCCTTATATTTTCATGTGATTGTAGTGATTGTACTGAGAAATTTTGCCATTAGTACAATCATTTCTAAAATTAATAATTTTGTAATAATCTGGGATTCCCTAGCTAAAGTAACTATGAAGAGTCAGGATCGAAAATAGTATGGGTAGTTTCATGGGATATCTTGGTAGGTATATAGCGCTCCATTTCGGTAGAGATAACTTTAAGTTCTCTAGCTAGAAGCTTGGTTTTCATAAAACTTCCTGTCGTAGCTCCTCTCGCATACTTAACTAGGTAACTGTGGGTGAGGTTGATATGGTGATATGATATTTTTCCAGAAGATTATCATAAAAAAAAAAAAAAAATCATAAAAACATCGAGCATTGTGGCATATCAATAAATGAGTACATACTCGTACATAAGTAAATAGGTACCTTTAATCCTTTTTTAAGCTTGACCGGAGATATTTTGATTACTTACTTAATTAATTAGAAGTAGGTACCTACCTACATCTTACTACTTAATTACACACTCATTAGTCATTACAGACGTAAATATTCATAGGTACATTATCACTAAATTATAGTTAATTGCTTTATTGACTCTAATTGAAATATACTAGGTATACCGTTTATTCCTAATTATTATTTTGATGTCATTATACCTACCTACTCATTATATTATTATTCTTTTTTAATGTGAAATCAATTATATTATTTATTATATAATTTTATTAAGCTATCTTTTATCTATTTCCTACATTTTAATATCCTAATCCAGACTTAGATTTAGCTAATAAAATTATCACGTAATCATATCATAGCAACATTAGCAACAACTTAGATAGGTACGTGTACTATCACGTTTCTATACGAGCAGCTACACGTGCAAATTGCGATGTCTATTAATAGTTAATAGTATTGGTGACATGATATTGAGACAATCAATAAGAAGGAATGGCCATGTAGAGCGAATAAAAAGCGGCTCACATTCAAAGGCAACGACTACCTACATTTAACCTACAGCACAGTTCATTGCACAATTCGCGTATTGTTGTCAAAGAGACCCCATTTCAACGGCCTCTTGTCTTTTAGTGAATACCAAGTAAGCGTTCACTGAATATTCACTAAAGAATTTACCTAAATGGTAAGTAAGTATGCTGTAGTCCAGTGTAGAACAAAGTTTGAAACCTTGGTTGGAACAAAGGTTGAACCTATTGGAAAATCTCCTGCTTTCAGATAATGCCTATGACGTGAGTCGTAGGATAAAGTCATTTTTCAAATAAGTAGGTACATTAACTACCTACATTCATTTGAATGGCGCTCTGATTTTGTCGACGTACCTATTAATTATTGCATGCAGTCACACTTAGACCTCGGTGGGGTCTATATTCGTTTAATGTTTAAAGGGCGTGAAATGATTTAGTCACGCATACCTTATCTACTTAATACCTACCTCGTTCTATTCTAGCTCGCTATAAATTAAACCGTATTACGTAAGAAAACAGTAATTCCACACCTGGTTTCAATTTCAACATTTGCAAATGCGTTTTATTCCTAATAAAGAACCAACCCAGTCTTATTTGCGGACTGTATGATGTCAATGCCGCTTGATCCGACTCATTAGGACAATTGGCTACTTGTGGTTTGCTAGTAGCGAAGCGGGTACAATAAATCGAAATCTTTATATAAAAACCGTGCGCCTATTTACGTTTCGTGGTAACATAAAATAAGTAAGTAGGTACGTAAAAGTAAGTATCTTTTGGTAATATTCGAACAACTTAAATCAACAATAAAAGTATTTTATTCATTTGTTAGAAAAATTGAAATAGGTAATGTAAAAATACGTACGCATAAGATTCTCGTAGTAGTCGAAGTCCGGATCGTAGAGCAGTCTCATGCCATCCTTCTGGTTGTACCTGCTGAGGCGACAAGTCCGCGCTCGATCGCTGTACACCGCTGACCTGGTGGTACCAGAAGTAGAAGGTTTTCAGGTAGAACCACAGAATACACTGTACAGAATATACGCCATTACAGGGAATAGATTGCAGTCAATCGAGCCTTACTATCAAGGCTTAGGTACTAAGTATTAACGGATTACGATTTCTCCCTCCGACCGGAAGGGTCCGGAATTTGAATCTCAGATTCTCGAGCAAGCCCGTCTGAGTTTCCGAAGTTATGTGCGTTATAAGCAATTTAACTTCACTTACTTTAAAAGTGCGGGAAAACATCGTGAAACCTTTATTCCTAAGAAAGAATTGGCTAGCAAGGTGTGTGATTCCTGCTGACCCGCACTTGACAGTCTTATTTTAATACGGGGACTGGAGATACTGGAGCTCTATCACCATTTCGATACCCTACATATGACTTGTTTGGCTTGTTCATTACGCTCATCTCTGCATCTTCGGTCGGTAAAATGAATTGTCGTAAAGAACATAAAATCTAAATGTGCATGCGAGTCACGCACTATCGTCCGTTGACCTAAGCGTATGCGAGATAATTCAGCCCACCAATACCAATTGGCGATTGTTATGGCGAGGTCGCCCAAACCTTGTTTACGTTAAGCTAACTAGGTAATCCGGTCTTTATTATTGGCGCCAACGTATTATTGAATTTGAGGAAAATATTTATTTACCGCAATTTTTTTTCACCAAGTCCGCAAGGGCGGATGCTTGATAACAACAAATAGATTAGCACTAATTATATTTAATTAGATGTTCAAGCGTCGATGATGAAGCGTTTACTTTATGCTTTAGATAGGTAGCTAGGGTAACCTAAAGGGTGGATAAAGCCAAGGATAATGCTGCCTACAAAATATTTTGCCATTATCACGATATTCACGATACCACAATTAACTAGCACTTATTTCCCCCGCATCAGTCAATTCTTGTTGATAATAAGACTCGAAGTAGGCAAGTATATTAAATAGGTAGGTACTTACTTAAATTAGGATTTTATTAAAGGTAAATAATAATTATATAAATAGGTATGGTGATATCTACCTACTTTAGTGTTACAGAGAGATACACGGTTACACTTGACCTGAATGAACCGATATTTTCGGTGTAGCAAAAAGCGCGGCGAAAACGAGAAGAAAATGAATTTGTAACTGCAACTTGTAATTTCATTTTACGAAATTACCATTAAGTAATTTGTTTGCATGGTTCCATTTGTTGTTGGGTTTTTATACCGACTACATAAGCGGTCACCTTGAGTGTTTCGTGGAAAGTTATTTAATCTAGTAAGTTCCATAGCCACTCTTAGCAACCAGTTACGTTACGAAAGCTACTAGGTACGATTCAGTTGCAAGTTAGCGATATCATATCTACAAGGCGACAACCGTACAACCATACATCCGATCTTCATAGAATTTGGTAGGAAGACAGTTTGAGTCACGGAGAACGTCATAATAATGATAGATACGTTTAAACCCGAATGACGAGCTCCTCAATTGAACGCAGACGAAGTTACGTGCAATACGTAAATAACTATCTAGTTTTGAAATAAAATCATTAAATTTAAAAACCATGTTTTGTATTGTTACATTGCAAAGCAATGGTAGAGTAATTCATTGCATCGGTAGTACAGGGGTACCTATGGTAGGAAAAACTGTATTAATTTTCAAAACCTCCGACGACAATAATTATCATTATGTTAATCTCTCAGTGAATAGAACCATAAAGGTGATAGAACTCGCTAGACTAGTTTTCCTCATAGAAATTATTGCTATTTTACTGCTCATTAAACAATAAACAATAAGTACGAAACTGTTTATGAAATAAACGTGACTAAAATACAAACTTATGTGCGTTTAGTTTCCATCGTGACTTTATATCGTGGTCATTTCAATCGCTTACTATTCAGTCATAAAATGGATTTTACAGGGAAAGCGAGATAAAATTATTCGTTAGTCTAATCGGTATTACAGTGATAATAAGATATGCTGCTATGAGAATTAGAAAACCTACTATTCAGGGTTCTTCTACCTGAAGAAACCTACAGAGAGAAACCTACAGAGAGAAACCTACTCAATCATACTCGATGTTTTTCCCATTAATAAAAATATATATGTAGCCAATTTAACCTTTGGTGAAGATCGATGATTGGTTGTCGAACGGTCATGGACACTTCAGAAGGTGAGCGTTTAGTAAAAAGAATACTCTGTAATGTTCTCGAAGGTATGGAAAGTCCGGCAATAAAAATCAGTCAACATGGTGGACTAAGTACCGATACTTTGATTATACCTAATTACTTCTTTTATTCTGTGAAGAGGCAAATGTGCGGCAGTGGAACATCTAGTTGGTAATATTCCCAGGACTCTTACCTGCACTGAAAGCTGGTCTGCCTCAAACACTCGTCAAGGCACTCACTGAGCGACCGGCCCGTGATCTCCGAGTGGAACTCCCCGGTTATCCGGCTGTTCCGGTACCGCTGGAATGCCGTGTCCGGCCGCCGCCCGGGTGAGAACAGGTGTGACGTCACGCTGTTGTCCGGGTACTCGGTACCGCGAGCTGTCACCCGATGAGAGACTGATCATAATCGTGAGAAAAAACCTTATTGGGGTTTTGCGTAAAATGTCGATAAATGATACCACACAAGTTAAAAAATGTTTAGACACTAATTCGTCATAGCTTCGATCTGAAATCGAAACGTGGTTATAGTTATGAAATGCGCCATTTTGAGACGTTCGTGGTGTCTTTACAGCTAAAAGCTGTTGTAACTTTTGTCTGTCAATTGTCTGGCAATTCTTAGTCCATCGACATCTTCTTTGTAAATGTATTCTTCGCCGCACAACTCAAAATTACAGTTATTTTGTTACATTTTTTGGAAAACAATGCGAGTATTGTTGCAACCTTTTCTTATATCTTAAAAACAATGTGAGCTCTACCAGTATGGTACTAAGTATTATTTTAATTTGTACGAACATTTTCGGTCAAAACAAACCGACGAACGTTATTATATCAGGTGACCTATTTTCACAAATTGACATAAACATAACACTTTAATACTTACGATTATCGAGACAAACAAGGTCGTAGAAATGATGTGTCGGCGACGCACTCACAGTCACGTCGTCCTTCTGAGATACCGAGTCTTCTTCAGACAACACGCACTGTTTTGTCATCGCATCGTGCTCAATGGATCGGCAGAAGTACCTTAAGACCAAACGTGACAAACATTGACAGTGAATTGAGTGATTGGACGGGATTACCGTGGATTACCGCCTCACCCATTTCTGTCGTAAAGCAGTGGTTTGATCAAGCAATTTGTGTTTCACTCTGAAAAATGTGGATGTCGTTTATACAAGATGAGGTCATCCTATTCGAGGTTGGTCTCAGATACGCTGCTACTCTTGAGGACTGAGATAGCCGCCTCTTGTAAAGTATGAGCACACCTTTCAGACCTATATGCCGATGGCAGAAATTAGTCTGGAGTTCTGCCTCTTGCTAACATTCTTTAGAATATTAATAAGTACTTACTTTTCCGCCCTTACGCACATGGACTGACATTCGTCTAGAGTCATGTTGGAAAATACATCAGCTTCGAAAGGCCCTCCTAGTCGCTTGTTTTCTTCCTTAATGAAGACGGCTAAACCGTCGCATCTTCTTTCAGCTGGAAAACATAACGTAGAATTAGCTGGGAGTCTTCGACTCAACTCTACTACTATAACTGGTTTTTAAGGGTTCAGTCAGAAAGGTCCACCAATCCAGTGTGTTAAATTGCGTTGATCGACCATTCGTTTGTAAAATATGGCATAAAGAGAAGGCAGGCAGGTAGAAATAAATTTCATCTCAACTTCCTTTTGAACGCTTGTGGGAAACTTTATAGTCGTTCCTTTGTCGAAAAGCTTGAGATGGCCTTAGAATTTTTGACAATCAGATTACTTACTAACCTCTCTTCCTAGCTGCATTCGAGCAACGGGGTAGAGCACTCTAGGCTTTAAATTGATAGTGAAATTAATGTTGAAGTATTTGAAGACAATCTTACCGTTGAGACAAGTATTCTCCAAGTAGTCAGCATTGTGGTCGTCTTCCAAAAGCTCCGGATGGGTGCGTCTGGTAAACCTGCTCAGCGAACAAGTTCTCAAAGCCGAATCGAAGGTAGCTGATCGACATACGAAACTGAATTCACCCAAACATTTGTCCTCGCAATCTGTGCGGTTGGCAACCATTATCTCTTTGAGATCCGAAGTCGGGAGCTTCAGGCGTTTTCGGGCATGACGCTCGAATACATACCTTCGGGATGGACACTCGCGCTCGGGGCGGTTTGCTTTGAAATAAAAATGAAAATGACTTAAAATTTAAAACACATTGGTAATTTCTAATCACGTTATTAAAATGCGTTGACTCAAGATTTTTTCCCAGTAGTAATTATACTTCATTCAAAAACATCACATCTTTTTAAATCTTAATTCCTTTTCATAGTGTTTTTGTCACGCTTTATGCAAGTAAATGAAAAAAACTTTTAAAATAATAATTCCACAAATTTTAAATAATTAAGTTGTTTAAAAATTACGTGCAATTCGTTTTTAAATTGTGTGTATGGATACAGGCAATATGCGTATCTACATTTATGACGCGCTAATCACAGTTTATCAATAAGCTTCTATCTTATTTCAACCGTGATCAAGTTGAAGTGATGAACAACAAACAAGGCTACTGTGCGGAAATGAGCACAGTGACAAAAACACATCTTATCTTACATGTGAGACAAATCTCGTTGAAGTGGACGCTATTGGGGACTATCATAAGTGTGCCGATTCCTTCAGGTGCCGCCTGTTCTCTCGTCAGATAGCAAGTAGACTCCTCGTATTCTGGTTCAGGGCTGAAGGCTGCGATGCGAGCTCCCGGCTGGAAGTCGATGGAGTTGCAAGTCCTCACCAGGCTATTTCCAGACCGGTCTCGCAAGCAAAGGTCTTGGCATTTCTCTAACACTCTGAATGGTGGAGCTGTTTCTCTGACCTGGATGGAGAGTATACTCGTTATATTGTGATAATACTATTCATCATACCTAACCTAAAATCTTTCCTGCTTTTCGTACAACAGATACGACTAGCTAATTCTGTCGTGGAACTACTTTTTCATTACAATGGGGAGGGTGTTATACGCTAAAATACAACGACTTTTCTAAAATACCATAAGACTAAGCTAAGGCTGTCAATCTGGTTTCTTAGAACTAGCAACGCAGTCGTTAGGGACTTTGGAAAATATGGTCTTATTAACGGTATTTTATTTGTATCCTACATCGGTTTTAGTTTCCACTTAACACCAGGTAGAACGTCTGAAGTCATGTATCAAGCATTTTCCGGACATATATTATTTCCAAATTAACACTTTGATGCCATTGCATCTGATGGACTTGATGGATTGCATCTTACCACATCGTCGTCAAAACCATGCAGCTGTTGATTTGGTAATCTCTCGTACATAACTCGACCCATCCCCTGGTTGCATGTAGTTTGGGCTGAAAATAATTAAAGGCAGCATTAAATATTTAGGAACTAGGCCTGCAGATTCATATTGTGAATAAATTTGTTCGGTAAAACTTTCTGTTGACACAAGGGCATTTATTTTAATGAATGTGGACGGTTGCGCGCGGCCTTCTCATGTAGCAGATACCTACAAGCCCTCAATCCAAAAAATTACGTTGAAATAAATTTGCTGAAAATATTTAGGTACGTCGATGGGCTGTGTCCTTAGGTGTTAATTAGCTGCGGACTAAACATGTCATAATATGTTGTAAATTTTTTGGAGAATGAGATGAATCACATCAATCAAATAAAATAGGTAAAAAAATCCCTTTCAAGACAGGCACTTTCCTTGGTTCAGTCTTTATTACGGAATCTGAAAAAGGAAAGTTTATAGATGTGTTTTACGACTCCACGTAAATTTCGTTTTCCATACATCGTACCGTATTCTACCCCCTCTGAGAGGTCCAACTTTTCTCCATACCGATCTAGCTTTTGTATGACTGCGTACAATCATCCTCACAAACTTTCGCATTTATAATATTAGTAGGATTACCATTGGCCATAGTGAGCATGGTGAGTGCAGTGAAGGCGTGCATGACGCGAGCTCCCCGCGGCTTCATCTTCCCTGCTGGCTTCTGCTGTCCTGGTCACCGACCGGTCATAGGGCTTCCTGGAATCATCCTCATCAGCATTATCATCAACAACCCATCACCGGTCCACTACTAACGACGGGCCTCCTCTCAGAATGAGAAGAGTTGACGCTTGGCCAATTGCGTGTTGCCACGCTTAACAGTTAGAACTCTTAGGCATGTTTATTACGATGTTTTCGTGTTTACGTTCGTTCGTGTTACGATGTTTTCCTTCACCGTTAAAACTAGTGAAATTTAATTGCCTATTACTCCAAAACGTCAATGGTGCGTCTGGGAATTGAGCCCTGGCCCCGAGTAGATAGATCCCTCCGGTGCAATCTTATCCCCTCGTTATTTCATTAACTTATTTTTGTAAAGTTTGGTCTATCTAAATGCATAAATGTGATATATTGGTAATAGTATGTCCCCCCTACATACACCAGACATGACATGACACATCTTTATATCGTCGAGGGAGGGAGGGGTTAGACGCCAATTTGCGTTTAGTCTTCAGTTGTGGATTGTAGGCAACTTGCTGTTAATAAATATTACCCAAAAATTTTAGGTTTAGGTTAAGCGCTTGTTCACGTAGGAAGACGCGGGCGCGGTGACGGGTGCGGCGCGGTGGATATACTTGCGTTTTGTACGTGAACACTTCTATATTGTGATGTGTGTTTGATATTTCGTGACCGCGTCCGCTACCGCGCCTGCGAGTCAACGTGTTTGGGCCCTTAGTGTGTTAGACTACCTCCTGCCAGGTGGCGCGACGATCTGCGCAAGGCGGGGAGTAAATGAATGCGAAGAGCCGAAGATCAGGCTCAGTGGCGTGCCGCGGGAGAGGCCTACGTCCAGCTGTGGACTGATGTGGGCTAAAGAGAGAGATCCATTAGTGTAACTTGTAAAATCATTTTGCTTATCCAGAAGCATTCAGTTACGCTTCTAACACAAGCGTTCCTTTCAAATTCCCTAAGCTCCCGTCAATCAGGCGGGAATGGGGACAAAAATCACTCCACAGAAACACGACGTGTCGTCGCTATAATGGTGACGCGTTTGTGTCTTTAGTGTCACGTAATGGATTGAGAAGCGTGGTGCTGGTGCGAAACGCTCACTGCCCTGCGATCTGAGGATTGATATTATAGATCCTGTCGGGACTGTCAAAGTCAAAGTCGAATGTTTATATTTCATCACTAGCTGAAAATATATTTTATACTTCAGATTCTTTAAATTGACATAACTTTTTTATTTATGAGCGATTGTAGATAATAAAACGAATACAATTTTTTTTTATATCTATTTAAAACTTTAGAACCATACAATAGTACAGACACTAAGGCGGACTTAATGCTAAAAGCATTCTCTGCCATAGTTAAATGTGCTAAATGTTTAGTGAAGTGTACAATACATTAGTGAAAACCGCACCTAAATCGGTTAAGCCGTTTCGGACGCGCCGTTTCAGCGCACAAACGCACAGACAAAAATTCTAACAATCATTATTTTGGATTCTATTGCGTTAATAAAGGCCCCTAATAATAGTTTTTCTCATATCTTCCATTACATACAGCGATCAGTTACAATTATATCAGTTACAAGATAGATTGAGGTAGATAATACTTAAGATACGTTACTACAGAAAGAACACAACATTGATAGACCA